>JAMPIV010016389.1:0-224610 GCA_024509875.1 Oreohelix idahoensis
AATACATTGATACAGCGATAAAATCCTCCATTATAAATATAAAAGTTAACATAAAATGTAGGGATAAAATATAGTTATGATACGATGCTGCTTCTTCACCCACGCCACAAGCGCGTTGATTTGGTAGACCGTAACATCGTTTTCTAGTGTCATTGAAAAAAACTATTTATAACATGGGGACACGAAAGGCCTATTCGTTCAGACGGGGTAAGAAAAGGAGGGAAGAGAAAAATGATGCCGTCTGCAAACGGGGTTTGAGTCTAAGCCTAGCATACGCGCGAACTTGTAGTTAGTTGTTTGAAATACGACGAAAGTTAAAAAATGTTCGTCAATTGGGTCACGAAAACAGGCTTAGCTCTTATTGAGAATGACGTAATTCTACGTAATACGGACGATTATCGTATTTAGCTTGAAAATAGCGGTAAAAAGGAGTGAACGAGTGGTAGATTATAGATTTCAAGACTAACATGGGACAGTCATGTTCGGACAGACCGACCGACAGAAAAACACTACACATTGGACCAAATTTGGACCTTAGTGTAAAATTTTGAATTTAAAAAGCTTGGCTTTCTTATTTGATTGGTCAACACAGTTAAGATTATTAGAAAATTGGACGGCTCGTTGCCATTTTGTTTAAGACTGTCCATAGAAGCAGATCGTTGATGCTGTGAAGTTTGACGTCCACTGAATATATATATAAATAATATAAGGAATACGGACGCCATAGTCCAGCCAGCAGCTCAGCTGAGTTTGTGCTATTTCAACGTACCTGTGTGTTTTCTTTTGAATTGTGGTAAGACAGAAATTATTAACCTTTTTATTTAACAATTCTGAGTGAGTGATACTGCCATATAATGAAAAATGATTACGACAAGTGAGTACTTATTCTAGGTCCCCAGCCAACTGTTACAGGGTCTAGAGGTTGAAATATAATATGATAAACTATCAGAAATGTAGAATACAGATGTTTCTTTTCAGGTGGTCAGGTGGAAACATATCACCCACCTTATTATATGGGGGAAAAAGAGATTAATGATAATATTTCAGATGCAGTGCCGGCCTTAGAGGAGAGGAATGTGAAACTAGTGCTACTTGATTACAGCATTGATGTAGATGTGCTGGGTCGGTCAGAGAGATCTGACCCTGTCTTTTATTTCAATGTATTAATGCTTGTAAACATGGTGGATTAGGTATTATGTTAAGACCTAGCCTAATTTTGTGGTTTCAGAGTTTCTTTGTCTGGCACTGTGCTAGTGCCAGATATTCTGAAGAGTACAACACTGTATGAAACGAGATGCCTACCATACTACCTCAGCGCATGTGAGGAGTGGGCCTAAGGAACAACTATCTTCAATAGTCACAGGCCAGATAAGTGTTAAAGACCTGGCCTGCTGAGATTCATCAACGAGTACTAAATAATATAAACTCCATTGTGTAACTAATAAACTTTTTCACCATCAATCCTGTTAAAGAGCAAATGAACACTGTTAAATAAAGGACTGGGTATGATGAAAATACCCCGACCCGACATCAAGCACTAGTTAATAAAGACTTTAGTTTTAGTACCAATATTAGGAAATTTAAATTATGTATATGTACAGGTATTTCATGTGTTTACTTGATTATATGTAATTCTATTGAAATTGATTCATACTGAGTTGAAAGTCCTGACCAGAAGAAAACTTGGTTCAGGACAAAATAAATTTGAATAAAATTAGAAATTACTAAATTTTAACCACAGTGTTAATTGACTTGATCATATAGATTAATATTATTGTTTGTGTGTTTGTGTACTTAATTACCAGCACACCACATTTTCATTACCCTAGACAGTAGACGTAGCTATCAGACATACTAGTTAAGAATAAGTCTGATTGAGGTCGTAGGGTGGTAGCAGCAAGGTACTCTGTAAACTCACATAAACTGTTATCCTCAGGGACCTTCACAGCTGACCTCATTCAGTACACTAAGTAAACATAGCAACAACACTTAATAACATCAAAACCCACCACAACATATGATCTGCCTTTGATTGCAGGTCAGGACCATAGTCTCTTTTGTCTTGGAGACTGTGAAACAAAGACAGGAGTGCTGACAAGCTAGGGCAAGCGGGGGATAACTCTCTTTGACGGAGGGCAGACAATCGCTCTATCGGTCGGACAATTAAAACCCACGTTTTTTCCACCTGTACAGTGAACACCCAGATTTATTTATTTTTTTATGTGCGATTCCATTTTATTTCCACAGTCGTGCTCTCCTTGTTTAGAACTGAATATATCATAAATAACTCGTCTTTGTCACAGAAAGCATTCAGTCAGATTTGATTTCATGGCCGAGCGGGAATTGCTTCCTAATCGGACTTCAAAAACTGTATTAATTTGTAGGGATCGAAGACTTTTATTTATTTTTTTATTATAAAGTTTTGGCGAGGGGCGTCCCGTTCAACCTAGTGGGTTATATTAGGGCGCATGTCCAAACAAATAATTTTATTTTTTTTTAAATTTTGTTTTGACTTTGTTGAACATTTTTATTATTTATTTCATATTGTAATATGATTTATTTTTTAAAGACTTTTCAAACAGAAAAGAGTAACTGTACATATAAATTGTAAATATTTACCAACAGACTTACTTAAATTCTTTAAGTTAAGTTACAGTTTTGTTGGTGAATTTAATTACATAATTACCCCTAGCAGAGTTAATAACCATAATAAACCTCATATTAATAGAGTAGGATCAGGAGAGGTAGCACATAGGGACTCAGAGTAATACAGTACCATCTTCTCTGGGAACTTATATAGCTTGACCCTACCTTTGTTGTCTATACACCCTTACTCTTTTCAGAGAAGGGGTATTACTGATAAGACCAGACTCTTATCTGGCACTATCCTGGTATCATCTGATACCCCTTTATGTCCAGGATATCTTATTCTTTAATTAACATCTGAACCTCTCGCGACATATGTCTCCATGTGAGTCAGCTATTTGGCCTATTTGCATGCTTCGCTGTATGTTTTGTTCTATAGCCATGTATTGTTTGCTGGGTATCTCTTGTGTGATTGTGTTCAGTTGTATCCGTAACAGGGCACCTCTTAATCTATGTTTTATCAATTAGAGTTACGAGTTTGATGGCTTGTTCTATTATCTTTTCCTGTCGTATTTTGTCTCTATGAATCTTGGTTGCAAGTATTTGTGTTCTCTCGCGTTTAGTATTCTTTAATAGCTCCCAGTGTTGTTGTATGTTTTCAGTGGGTAAATCTGTTGTGTATGAAAGAATGAGTTGCGTCATTTGCTCTACGTATGTTTTATTTTGCAGCAGTATGTTGTCGAATTTCCTTTTTTTTTTTTTTTTTTTTCCCCTCGCTTGAGGTCGCATATTTTTTTCCTCGCATGAGGTCGCATTATCCCCGCCCAAACCCGGCCCTGGTCAAGACCACATGTCCCAACACAAGAAAATCCAGTGAGGTGAGCGTTTGAATGTGAACATTATTTCATGGACTGAAGACTTTGTTTGTGGATGTTATTAAATGTCTTATAAATCTATGAGCCAGTTCTTAAACTCTGAGAAACTACTTTACAATTGATATACATAGTAATTACAACTTTAATACTATAGAAAAATAAATTTTGTTTAAATATGCAATAGCAGTAAAAGTGTATTCTTAAAAATGTGTAAATGTTATGTAAAATAATAAAAATATTAGTTGTTAATTGCAAAAAGCGTTAACACCTTTATCTTTTAAATTGTTTCCCTTGACCTTCAGCATAAAGTATATTCCCTTGATTAATGTTATTGACATGTACAAATTAAAAACGGATTCATTTTTTTAAAATATTTTCTGTGATAAACATAATGACCAGCTAAGAAATAACTTCAAGGCGTTATCCAGGATAGCCTAAAGAGTAACTCTGCTTAATTTAAAGAAGAAATTTAAAGGAATAAAGATCTGTATTAATTACAAATAATCATCGTGATTTTCGTTTTAATCTGTGTGCTGCTCTTTCTGTGGTTGGTGTCATGTTATATAAAAATTCGATATGTGACTTCTCTGGCTTTTGGTGTGATACTTTTGTTGTGGAGATCAGTGACAATCTCAGTGTAATCTGTTATAAAGTAATTGTAACCTCTTTTAATTCTAAGGTGTAAAGATGGTGTTTGTAAATTTTGTTTGTTTTCTGGTTAATTAAAATTTCGTGTCCTCTGATGGCTTGCATGCATGTCTTGTAGAAAGGTGGTAGTGTGCCGAAATGATGTGAGACATTGTTCTTTAGTGGTCTCAGTCTAGCAAGTCTAAGCCCTACGTAGTAATGGGCTAATGTGTGTTGTTCTGGGTCTCTTGTTATATTTCCTACATGTCTGATCCGAAGTGCCTTTATTTTTGTCCCTATATCCTGGAGGGCAACTCCCCCGAATTGTCTCTCTTGCATGAGTGTTTGATGTTTAATGCTAAATAAAGGGTGCCTGTTGAGGCCACTTCATGATGTGATTTTTATCGCGGCAGCTTACTATTAGTACCGGATTTTTGTCACACCATGTCGTACCTCAACTGAATGCAAGAGATACATGAAAGCGGTCGCTGTGAGATGAGTATCTAGGTATGACGTAAAGGGCAGAGTTGGATGTGACGCCAGAGCGTCAAGCTGTGTGTCAAAATGGCTTGTGTGTCAGCCATTGTACAAGATTGTGTATTGGATTGTGTGTTCACCATATATTCAGGAGATAATGGTAAGCTATATGCTTGACATGATAGGCATAAGATAATGCCAGGATTATAAATACGGGACGACAATTCCCAAGACAAGAAATATGTTATAATCAAATTATATGAAGTAATATAATGAAATAGTTGATATAGCGGGACGTATCATTCCCCGAGGTCAAAAAGATTATTCAAAATGAATATTGAGTATAGCGGGACGCCATTTCCCCCGAAGAAAAAGGAAGAAAATAAATGAATAATTGTTATACCGGGAAGAGACATACCCCGAAGTTTATGGATTGATGTGGATTTGATTTGTGAATATTTGATGTACCGGAACGCTTAATTTCCCCGATGTTGATGGAAAATTATAATGAACTTTTGTTATGCCGGGACGCTAAATACCCCGATGGAAATTGTAAATAATAAATAATATTATAAAGATATAGACAATGGAAAAGTCAAATGACACTGTTAGAAAATTGAATCAGGATTAAAGCAAGACTGTATTACAGAGAGGGAACATACATGCCGTGTTCGTAATTGTGACCTTGTTAGTGTGTACTTACTAGTGATTAAACTGTTGCCAAATCGTCCAAGACCAGAAGTTTATTCAAGCAATCAAGGTTCGTTTACACAGTTATTAATTTTATGCAGTACTTGAGATTTTGACATGGAAAGGTGTATACAAGAAGGGTGGCTGCCAGAATAGTCAACAATATAAACCAAATCAAGATGAATGAATTTTCACATCTTTAATGACACATAGACCCTAGACAACAAAAGAATTCGGGCAAATTTCTCCATCCCTTAACAGTGCCCAAAAACAAAACGCCTAATCTCCTTGTTTATCTCTGTCACCGTATGTTGTGGAGGGTCAAAGACTGTAGCAATGTAAATTATTTTTGGAATAATAAAGCAGTTCACTATTGCACTTCTGGACAAAATGGTTGTACTCGTATTTGTTGCGTTGTAGCGTGTCTGTGATATTTGCGACAACGTTCTGCCATGTGACTTTGTGTGTGCGGTTTGGGTGAGATGGGAAGTAAATACCGTACAGTTTCATGTTTGTAGTTGACGTTAAATCAAAGGGAAAATCCGCTTTGTTTTTCCATCTGCCTATATATTTATATATATATATATATATATATATATATATATATATATATATATATATATATATATATATATATATATATATATATATATATATATATTTATTTATTTTATTTTTTTAAATTAAAGAAAAGAAATTTTTTTCAATCTTTATTCGTAGTTTGTTTGAATTTACAAAACATGTTCATTTTACATATTTCAATAAAGAAGTTTCAGTGAAAATACAATGAGCAGCTGTATAAAAAAACCTTTCACTCCCTCGCACACACTTATTTACACTGTTTCTTGCACTCTGAAGTTGTACTGTGGTAAAATTAACCGTGATACAACGTTAAAATATCTCCAAAGATAAAATGTAGGGATAAAAACTAATGCGTAAGCTATTAGAATACATGATCGCCCACGCCGCGGGTCACCCCCCGCCATGGAAATTAAATTGTTAGACGTGAAGGCAAAACGTTTACCCTTGGAACGGGATGAGAACGGAGATCAAAAGAAAAAAAATATGACTGAACGCGTGCTTGAAACTAGCAAGGCTAAAAAGACGCAATTGGTGGGGAAAGGAAAAAAAAAATTCACGTCCCCAAGTTGACACAAGGTAAAGAAATCGACAAAAGGGACCTTAGCTATTATACGCAACAGTCATTTCTTGGACGCTTTTGCGATAACTTAGTCCGTTTATTTGAATTCAGCGACAAACGCATTACAAAAGATGCTCGAAAATATTTCAAAAAACCAACTAACCTTGAAAAGTAATTTTTTCTTAATAATGATGTTAGGAATATAAAACCTAGCTGGCCGGATGGCCCATCTTGAGCAGTGAAATAATATGCTTTCATTTATACAGACGGATAGATAATAAGAAAGATATTGACAAAAGACTGTGTTGTTCATATCAGCGAGCGACTGCATTGAAACAAAAAATGCCCCTAATTTTCAAAAACTGCGGCCTTGAGACTCAAGTGCTAAAATCTAGTTGGAATGAAAGAGAGGGGATGGGGTGGAGAATTGTGGCTAAAAATAACTTTAAAGGCAAAATTGTGTAGGGGAAGGCAGAGTTGGTTCAAAAAACAAAAATAACCCATAAGGAAGGGAAACCCGAGGCCTGTAAACAGTAAATTAATATTAGACAAACAGAAAGGTATGTTTTCAGGCACTCGTAAGAAATAAAGAAGTAGAACACTTGGACAACAGAAAAACAAATGAAAGGTGTGTACATATGTATTTTACAAGACTAGTTAATATTACTACTGTTTATAGTTGTAATTTATCTGGGAGAACGATTAATGGATGTGCTGTTGGGGTGGCCGTGGGGTCAGTGTGATTCGCTTGATAGCTAGGCGGAGTTGTCGTACGGAAGGTACGGGGTTCGAACCCTGGGTAAGCCACTCACGTCTGTTGTTTTTCTGTTGTCCAAGTGTTCTACTTCTTTATTTCTTACGAGTGCCTGAAAACATACCTTTATGTTTGTCTAATATTAATTCAAAAAACAAGTGTGTTTTTTTGTGAAACGCAAGTAGAGACAGACGGACCAACAGACAATAATACATACTTGACTGAGGTATGACTGAAATGACTTTTTGGTAGGAGGTTTGAATTTGAAAAGGAAAAAAGGCGGTGATTGGCCATAGATGAATATATTATCGGCGCTCAGACGCGCATTTTTGCCATTCATCATAAGTTGTCCAGTAGTAGACATAGTAAATAATTCAGTGGTGTATTTCCCAGAAGCTAATTGAAATATTTAGAGGGACGCCATACTAAAGCCAGCAGCTCAGCTGAGTTTTGCTAGCATTTAACTGTGTTCTATATTCATAATTCTGAACTGTGAGTTTTTATTTGGCACCAATGTGGTGTCAAATGATGTGTTGAATAGACAAGAGTGGACCCGTGCAGTTTATATTTTGGCAGAGCAGCCTTATATTGCCCCCAAGCACGGAGAGGTGGGGCCACCAGATTCCAGCACCAGAACTACTCATTCAAGATACGTGAGCGTCTGGCCTGCTGGAAATTCACCAACTCAACTTATTTTCTAACACACCAATTATATGCCCATCAATAAAATGGACAATGTGTAGTCGCCATAGACAGGGAGTGATGAGGCCACCCCAACAGCACATCCATTAATCGTTCTCCCAGATAAATTACAACTATAAACAGTAGTAATATTAACTAGTCTTGTAAAATACATATGTACACACCTTTCATTTATTATGCCATATATTCATGCATTTCATTCATAATTGCAAAACCTTTCATATGTTCTGACCAAAATAAAACCTTGGTTCAGAACAAATAAACTTAAAGAAAATTTATTACCAAAAATTTTACACAGCTTGAGTTAGTTCAGTGTGTTATAACATTTTATTAATATTATTAGACTTATTAAATATCTGTGTGTGTGTATGTAATCTACCACAACACATTACATATCAGTACCCTAGAATTTTAACGTAGCCACATTCATTAGTAAAAAAAGATAGGTGTGAGGTCGTAGTGGTAGCAATAAGGGCCTTCTGTAAATTCACAGTTACATTTATCTCAGGAGCCTTCACAGCTGACCTCATGCATCACACTAGGTAATATCACAATCATACAATACCATCAAAACCACTACATGTACATTGCACATTTTTTGTGATGATACTATTGACTGAAAAGAAGGAAAAAAACGGAAAAAGAATTCATACACCCTCGATCTTGAAATCTTAAAGCGCACTCTTTGTTATAGTGATAACAGTAAAAACAAAAGGATGAGGAAAAAACAAACACCTGAACGGACTAAGAAGTTTCAGTGAAGGGAGAATGAAAACATTTTGTTTGTTTGTTTGTGTTTTAAAAAATAACCCTTTCTTTCTTATGTGCGATTCCATTTTATTTCCATAGTCGTGCTCTCTTTGTTTAGAACTGCATATATCATAAAGTCATATATCATGGACAAGGAAGTTAAACGTCAAACCCGTGCTAACAAAATGACATTTCTAGATGACCTTGCAAGACAAGCAGAAGAGACAGCACTGAGAAAAGAACAAAGCACAGTATACAAAATAACTAAAATCATCAGTGGAAAACGAGGTGCAAACAATATTACATTAGTAAGAGATAAGCACGGAAATCTCATCACGACAGTAGAGGGACAGGAAACAAGATGGGCAGCGCGTTTCAGAGAAACTCTGAATAAGGAATCACCAGAGACACCATTGAATGTTCCTGAGGCTGAAAACGATCTAGATGTTAATACAGACATCCCACGAAAAGAAAAAATCATCACAGCAATCAAAGGGTTAAAGAATGGACAAGCTCCTGGTCATGATAACTTAAATGCAGAGCTATTTAAGACAGATCCAGAACTAGCAGCAGAACTATTAGAACCACTATTTGCACAAGTCTGGAAAACAGAGACAACACCAACATAGTGGAGAAAAGGAATAATTGTCAAATTGCCCAAGAAGGGAGATCTTGCAGACTGCAATAATTGGAGAGGAATAACTCTTCTCTCAGTTCCCAGCAAAATACTAGGCAGGATGATTATACAGAGAACCTCAAAAGCAGTTGACCATAAACTGAGGAAAGAACAAGCAGGATTTAGAAAGAACAGAAGATGTGTAGATCATATATTTACCCTCAGGAACATTATAGAGCAGTGCTCAGAATGGCAAAGACAGCTGTACATTAATTTCGTTGATTTTGAAAAGGCTTTTGACAGCATACATAGGGACAGTTTATGGAAAATACTGAGGGCTTATGGAATTCCAAGCTGCATAGTGTCAATTATAAAAAGCCTGTAGCGATCAGTTTGCTGGGTCTATGTAAGTAAAAGTGCCTGTTTAAAAAGCTGGGAACATTATTATTAATTTCCTAGTCTAAGGGCATTAATCCATGTTTTTTGTTGGGATGATTGTTGACAGGGGAGTGATCTCACTTGTCTGTGATGTCTGTGGTTTGATTTGAAAACCGAGGTCAGTTTTGCCTGATATGGTTTCAAACTGCCTAATTTGAGCTGTGCTCAAAAGGTTGCGTGTCTGTGCGCATGCGTAGCGTCTGGCTGGATTTTGAAGAGGCCATTACTGACTGACAGAGATCGGGCTGTGTTTAAGGGAGTGAAGATGTCTTTTGACAAGTCCTCTGTGGGTCGACAAGATGTCGTTTCATATTTCATGTGTATATTCTAAGCCTAGGAGGCGATGTGAGTGTGCTTATATTTATTCTGAAGGGACAGAAGGTAATTGACTCTTTGAACTGTTTCCCTTATTGGTTAGAATCTTCATGACTCGTATTATCGACAGCTTATGATTTTTCCCTGAGCGGGAAAACGAACCATCTCAGTATCCTGAAAGGAAGCTCACTATGCATTCTAATATTATGCACTAGGCTGATGCATGCCCGAAGTACTTACATATTGTTTGTATCCCGCATGCCGGCGATACTAAGTATACAAGGTGGGATTCCCCTTGTTTGATGAAGAATTACTCGGAGGCCATTTTGGACTGTAAGTCCGCCATCTGTGCGGCCTGTTGGAGACATTTAAGATCTGACTTACTAATGTCAGAGTAGAGATTGTTTAAACTCACATATGGGATATATCTTCCCTGAAGCTGATGAGTGAGAGAATTGTACGAGATCAGCTTTACTAGATACATGCATAGCTGGATATTGAACTTTGTTAATATATCATGACCATGAACTGTTCTATGACTATTGATATTGACGTCGGCGTACCTGTTGCTTGTGGCGTATTAAAGTCCTGTAAACGTCAAAAGGTGTTCCAGAACTCTATGAATTGCTACATGTCTAGCTATAGAGTGTGACGTCATTTATATGCCTGATTCCTACTTCCACGAACTTTTCAACACACATTCGCAAAACTATTGAGATCCACTCACTTTTCATACTTCATTCTACACTTCAAGACATCTACACAAATGCCAGTACTGTTGCGGCCAACCAGGGCCTATATACACTCATGTCAGCCCGCATTGGGCGGAATCATATAAATACTGACACTGGTCATTCGTCGACATTTAACATTTAATATTTACAGTGGCCAAACTGTACCTATGCTATTTGTGTCACGGGCAGCCGCCACGCTTCAACGCATTCAGTGACACTTCAGGCTGTTTACATTGCACGATATATATAAAAAACCGACCTTAACAAAGCCTTTATGCCAACTTTACGTGTAGCATTGGGCAGAGCAACCTAACCTTTGAAGTGAAGACAGGAGTACGACAGGGATGCCCCTTATCAACCACTCTATTTTTAACAGTCATAGACTGGGTGATGTGCCAGACAACAGAGGGCAATCCAAGAGGAAAAGATGGACTAAATTTTCTACATTGGAAGATCTAGAATATGCAGATGACATTGCACTGCTAGCACATTCACATCAACACATCCAGGAAAAAACGGAAAGACTGAATAAGTATAGCCAGCAGGTGGGCTTGAACATCAACCTAAAGAAGAGAGAGGTCATGACGCTCAATGTGAGCAACCCTGAGCCCATATCAGTAAGGAATCAGCAACTGGAACAGACAGATGCCTTCACATACCTAGGATGCATAGTAACACCAGACGGCGGAGCAAGCAAAGACATTGTGATAGTTTCATTGATTCTCAACCCAGATTCTTTTGCTTGTGTGATTGTTGTTACGTTGACCCTTGTGTATGTTCTCAACTTAATGATGACCGTAATGTCCCTGTCTTATGTTCACTGGCCGTAGTTGTAGGCTCAGTACCTTTGTGGCCTACCTTGTTCCTATGACTACTGAATGAGATCAAATTATCTGCCAACTATAATACTTGAAAGGACTTGACGACTCATAGCTGACAACCAAAGTTCTTTATTAGTTGTCAAGGAACATATTCAAATTTGGCTACCTCCGAGCCTGATTATCAATAAATATACATATGAGACTACATTGATGACACTCCTACATCACGTACTGCACTGGTCAGGAACTAATGTTATTATCTCTTGAATTAGCTCAGGATCTCTGCTGTCTACTTTGTTATTCTATCCACCCATCACTACTACACATCACTACTGATTAATGGGCTGTTCTCGGTCTATTAAAGTAAGCTTCGAAGTATTGTCTGGGTAAACTTCCAGTGCTGGTAACTTATTCTTAGCTATAAACTGTTCCTAGTAAATTGTCTACACGTCCGACACTGGACTACAGTTCTAACACATTTCTTTGTCTATCCACGCTCGTTAAATATGCGAGTGTTTACATACCAGGATGAACTGCTGGCGTTCTTTGCTGGACACCGCTCGACATGAAAAACTATTTGTTATGGAACTATCTTGCATCAGTCTTCTTCTCTTCTTCTCTGCACACTGCAGCAGTACCATAAGCAACATGGCACTTCAGCTGTCCATAACATGGTAGATGGTCGTTACGGTTAGTCTAATTTCTAACCCGCTCTCAGCTGACGACCATTGAAGAGTGATCTCTGCTCTTCACTTCGCTGACTTATTTCTCGTGCTCCGGTGACGTCAGAGCTAAGTCTTACTACTCATAATTATTCTTACTTAGTCATATCTCAGTTCTTTCCCTTTCCTATCACATTACCTCCCCTATCCTAAAAAAAGATTTGTCCCTGATGACAAATTTTTCTCTCCCCTTAATTACTACACCTACTTCTACCCTAAATCTTAATATGTCTACTTCCTTGACCAGTACTACTATACGTAAACACTTAAATCAAATATATCATCATTCTACTCACATGGAGTAATCCATTATGTGTTCCTCGTCATCTTCCTACTACCTCATCATATTGTAATCATATGATGCTGACCACAAAACATAATCTGTAATCATTACTAACTGTGACCTATTTATACCTTGTACACTTCTTTCATCCACAATTTATTATATCTTTCACTCTCCATTTTCACCCTGAATCTCACCATTCCTTACTTTGTTTCTGAGTTCAACATTTTTTTCATTAGCTGTCCTATCCAAATTTATTTGTCTACCATTGTAAGTCATTCCATCATGACCTATTGAGCATCATCATACCCGTACTCATTTTCTTATTTACTTTTTCTGTAGTTAACACGTTTTCACACAATATACTGTAACTGCCTGTTACACTTTATAATATATACAATCGTTTGTGACTCATTTAAACATCATGGTGTCACTGATTCTTATAATCTTGCTATCCCCCGTGGCTAAGCTTCCACCTATCTTTTGGACCTTAAAATAAAATTATGTGGTCCCCAATATCTTTACTCTTCTGCTATTACTTTTATTTTCCCGTGTCTCTGCATTCATCTGTCCCGCTTTCCGTTTTCGTGTATTTCAATCTCTTTTTTCCCTTTTCTTCTGTTCCTCATAACATTCTGCCCTTTTTCGTAAACCTTCTCTCACCACATTAGTTCAGTCCAGAACTCACATTCACCTCTTGTCGTCTCACTTATAATTCCTCCGTTGTATGTTCGTTACATTTTGCTTTCTGATGAACCTTTCTCTATATCTCTGCCCTTTTACACATGGCTTCTCCCAACATACTTATGTGTACCCTCCATGTATCTCTCTGTTATATCTCTATGGTTTCGCAAAACTTCATTATCTCTGCCATCTCTTCCTTCCTTATCCACTATATTCGTTCCATCTGGAACAGTATCCCTAAATACTCTTGTCTGTCATCCCCCTATGACTTCTCCGATCTCCAACCCTTTTGCCACCGTCACCCTGGCTTCTTAATTACTCCTATACTCCAAGCTTCTCAATTCTCCCATACTCGCCATTTTCCTCATAGTTTATCTTCACCATTTTCCTTCCCCTTATCTCTTCTGACATTACCCATGTCTTTTCTTTCTCTACTATTATCGGCAATCTCCCATGGCCTCTATTCTGACCTCTCTACACTCGAGTCTTAATTATTCTGTCTACTGCAGTAGTCTATCATTCAGATCTACTCAGCTTCTTAATATGTTCAGTGTAAACTGATTGCATCTAGTTTCCCCACAACTATACTCCCGTTGCAATTTTCTACTTCTCTCCTTCTCCCATTTATCTCCTCTACCTCTTGTTCCCTCATTGGAACTGTACTCCCCAATGTCTCCATCATAACTCTCTATTCATCTCTAAATATTTCTCACCATCACTTATTTCTCCATATCTCTATCTTCATTATTCCTACCGTCGTCACCACGGCTTTTCCTATAATTTCGCCCATACTACCATGGCCTTAAATCTACCCCTTACCTCTCTCTTACTCATCTCCTCCTATACTGCAGTACCCTATTGGTCAGGTGTACTCAGTTTACCTCATATATGCGGTATAGACCAATCATACTTGTCTCTTTAAGACTAGCAACCGCCGCCACCTTGTTCCGTATAACATATGCTATGCCTTCCCTCACATAGCCGCCTCCTCCTCCTCCTCACTCTTACTTCATCTCATTCATCACCTCTAACATCTTCATCATTGTGGCTTCCTTGGTTCTGAGCGTCTCCAACGCTATCTGTTTATCTATATCTTGTATTTCCTGCCCTCTTGTGACTTCCTCAACGCTTTGCTTGTTCTCTACTTCTCTATCTCTTGTATTCTCCGAGTTTCTCTCAACCTCCCTACTTCTTACTTCATTAACCGTTTGCTTCGGTTTCTCTTCTACTGTTTAATATCTCATTTGCCCTGAGTTTCCCTCAGGTTCTCTACTCTTTAACTCGTCGCTACCTCGACCTCAACTTATATAACCCTCCCGCTGCGTCCTTTTTTCACTCAGTGGTATCCTGGATGCTCTGACACTGCTAATAATTGATATGTCTCTGCTTCTATATCTTTCTTTCCCGTTTTTCGCTGGGATTCTTGATTTTCTTATTTCTCTTCTGCTACTACTTCTTCCCTCTTCCTTTCTAGCTTCCTGGTTCTTGGATCGGTACTCCCTTCACTCCGTATTTCTCCTAATCTCTTCCTCTCTGCTTCTATTTCTCAGCCTAGCTCGGTTCTTGGATCGGTATTCTCCTCGATCCGTATTTCTTCTCTCTTCCTTTTTCAACTCTTCATATTTTCTTTCCACATATTCGCAAAGCGCCTCTATATCTTCCTTCTCTCTTCTATTACTATTTCCTGTCTTATTCTTCTCACTAGATCTCACATCTACCTGTTCTACCTGTCTCAACTTTTGGAGGCGCCTTCTATAATCTGATGAATTGTCTGTAGACGACTCACATCTCTTCGTCTTTTGTGTACTCCCTTCCTCTATCTCTCTTCTATGGGATCTCCGTTTGCTATGTCTGTGACACTTGTCACTCTCCTCAGACAACTTACTGTCTGAGTCACTTGACATCGATACCTCTTCTGGAGTCCTTCTCTGTCTGCTCCTATTTTCTACATAATTAATCGTTTTCCGACCCTTTCCTCGTGTCGGTCTATCGTCCTCTTGTATTTCCCTGTGTCTGCCTCTCCACTTCGGGCGTACCTGCATGTAGTGAAAATTCTAATCCCCATATATAAATTAGAATATATATATATAAATTAGATAATAACTGTCAAAGCAGAAAGCAAATATAAGAAAGAAAGAAGAATGGTGAAAGACCAGTGCTTTCCCAATAGCGTACGCCTGCGTTGTAGAACGCCATAATGGCCGAACAAGAAACCCCCTTTTTCTACTTGGTCTGCATGAACTGTAACGTACGATAGTAAATATTACCCGCGTTTCCAAAAATAAAACTAATACTGCTTAGACGACCTTGATAGGCAATCGGCATAATGACCCAGATAACGAATGCTACCATTAATGAAATTATACAAGATGTTAGCCTAGAAAGACAGACGGAATAAGCGGAGACGAGATAGGATAGACGGAACGAAGCAATGGTACTATGTCGTCTCGCGGTTCAAAAGTGACCGCCGATCACACGCGGAACGCATGAAGGCCTGCTTTTTTTCAAATAAAAAGTGAAAAAAAAACTAACGATACGAGGTTAGGTTTTGAAAACAGGTTTAAAGTCTTATTGGGAAACCTGACATTCTACTGTTTATGTCTAAGCTCCTGATTTTATCCTGACAGTACAGAAGACATCCCATGATATGGAAAAGAACGGGTGGTAAAAACAATGACACGACTATCTTCGAAAAATACATATTTTGAACAACGCCACTTAGCTTCTTTAAACTTATATATTCGGGCACCTTAGGACTTGCTGACAAAGAATATGTTATGTGTTACGCAAATAGTCTATTAAGTGACCAATTATAGCCAAAATACTATAGTGGGGTTGTCTGACAGCACAAGATCATTTCTGCTTATATTTTTTTTAATGACATGTTTGAAAAACACTGCTTTAGGGAAATGAGGCCAACAAGTTAGATACGATTTGATTGGCTGTAGTAGTATGTAAGGCGAAACCTTATTAGTCGAACTACAAATACTATTTTGGTTGTTAAGGGAAACGGTATGATGGGTAAATTTTTTCAAAAGGCTCTTGTAAACATGGTCTCATTGGGTAGAACCGTAGATATACTCAATTAGAAGCGTCAGTTCATCGCCAGTTTTGAAAATAAACTTTGAGAGAAGCAAGTGCGTTGTGAACAAGCTAATTCTTTTCTAAATAAAGGAAAAAGCCTGGGATAAGGCAGATCAAAATTGTGCCAGAATTCATCGCCAGACAACGTTACTTGTTTAAATATTTCCATTGAATGTGGTAAGCTAGACATATTTCTTATATATATAGATTATATGAAAATTGAATGTGAAATGATAAATTGTGTCTGTGTGTGTGTATGTCGTTCAGTAGCGAACATGAGGCAAGGCCTAGATATTGCTCCACCATGTAAAGGCTTGCCCGAGAGGAGTATAATTGATTATATAAAAATACTGGATTGCCATATAGTAACATGACACCTATACTATCATATGGAAAGGATTAACGCTGGAATTGCAGAGGCGTTGTAACCATTAGGGAGAGGAATACTGGTGCATATATTTCGTCACATGAAAAGCTAGCAGTTGGCCTACAGCGCTGAACTCTATGTTTGTACTGTCATGTAACTATGTGTGGAGATAGATTGTATTCTAGTTATGAAGAAGGAGGCAAAACCTTCTCCATTTCAGGGACCGTGGTACTGAAGTTAACATAGCCGCACATGGTCTGAGCTTGGCTTGATCCAGGACTCTGGTGGCAGACTCCTTGTCCAAGATATCGTCCAGTGTGGATATTATAGCCAACTAAGAAGCAAGCGAGCAGGGGATTCAGTTCTACTGCAGCAGATATTGGAGATAAGAAAGTGTAGCACGACCAGAGCTCATCTTTGACTAAAAACCCCCTTAAATTGACTTTTGCATAAAAAAAGGGGATATAGACTTTAAAACTAAACCCTGTGAATCCCTTAATAATATTTCCACCGTGCAAATATATGAAGTCATGATGACAAACAACAAACTAGCTATAAAAACCAGTATTACCTCATAACATTACTTCACAACACTACACTCATATTGTAATGATATTGGATGTTTGGACAAAGATCCTTTGTATAAAATTTTGTATAGAAACAGCTTGATTACATTTTATTGTGATTCCTGATTCACAGTGTAGTAGAATCAGGATATCCATATATTGAAAGAAAATCAATACATTTGTTAACTTTTAACCCTTGAGTTATAAGATAATTTTTAGAGTGTTATGTGTTTGTGACTGTCATAGTGTTGTCTATTGTTGAGGATCTTAACTTAGATGTTTATCTGGATGTCAGTTGTTGTGAACTTACACTTCATCAATATCATAACCCTAGACATTAAACGAAGTCATCATCAATTCAAGAATAAGTCTGATTGAGGTCTAATATGTGGTAGCAAGCAAGGTCCTCTATAACACATCAACATAGATATAGAGACCTTCACAGCTGATCTCAGTCAGTACACTAAGTCCCCTATAAATATTTATATACTCCCAACTCACCACACTGCATTTGTGCTGTATTTCTTAACTTCGCGAGTGGCATATTGTATTCTGACGAATCGTCGGATGACGTATAATATCTCTTCTTTCCACGTCTAATGTCTCTCGCCCTATCCTCCTGATCGTCTGTTTGTGCATTTTCTTCCATCTCCTCTTCTTCCTGCTGATTTTCTTGTTGCCTCTCCGCTTCCTGCATCTGACGTAATTGTTTCTCTTGCTCTCCTAATCTATTTTCTCTCTCTTGCAATCTCTGTATATATTCCATGAGCGGAATGTCCTCTTCGCTCTCTGAGTTATCTCTTACATTTCTTAACCTCCTTAATTCTTCAGGTATAGTTCTGTCACTTTTTCCTCTCTCCGACGTTCTCGCCTGATCACGCTGTACATCTTCCTCTTCTTCCTCTATTTCCCCCTCTGTCTGCTTTCTCTGTCTATTTCTCTCTGTATCCTGTTTGTCCTCTCCATCTTTCTCTCTTCCTCTCTCCTGTTTGTTTTGTGAATCGTTAGAAATTCCAGATCTTTGGTTTGGGTTTTTAGGTTGTGTATGTATCTCCGCTCTAGTGACTATACGACTTCCACCTGCTTTTGGTGTGTATGACTCTTCTGAAGAACTTTCTTCTGATGTAGCCTCATCTGTGTCCTCTGGTACCACTACATAATGGGTCTTCCTCCTGTTCTGTTCCTGCGGTGGTATGTCTATAGGTTTCTTCGTTTGTAACCTTAGATGTTGTACATGCGCCTTGATGGTTTTATTATGATCTTGTTTCCATATTTGGTATGTTGTTTCTGAAAGGCGTCGTAACATCTGCCAATTCGGAATCCAGTTCTGGTCTCATTTTCCACTCCTAACGTGTATCCTATAGAACAATATATCTCCCGGCTTGAATTCCTGTGCGACTGCATTTTTATTTGCATTTCTTTGACTTCTTTCAAAATCTTTCTTGATGTTCCTTTGTGCTAAGGTTTGTGCTCGGTTCTTTTCCCGGATTAGTATTTCTATGTCATTTAGCGTAAATACGTCATGATGTTTCATGATAAAGTCTTGAAATATTCTTTTGTTTTCTTTTTCTGTCTGTATCTGTGTCTTAATCTCTTTCATCTGTAGTGGATTTTGATGGTATTGTATGGTTGATGTCACCTAGTGTGATGTATGAGGTCAGCTGTGAAGGCTCCTGAGATAAATGTAGATGTGAATTACAGAAGGCCCTTCTTACTACCACTTACGACCTCACACATATCTTTTTTACTAATGAATGTGGCTACGTTAAAAATCTAGGGTACTGATATGTAATGTGTAGTGGTAATTTACACACACACACACAGAGAGAGATTTAAGAAGTCTAATAATATTAATAAAATTTATAACACACTGAACTAACTCAGGCTATTTTAGTTTTTTACAGTTAAATCTTTTGATAAATTTATTTTGTTCTGAACCAAATGTTTAGTTGGTCAGAACATAAGAAATATTATGGAGTCATAAATGGAATGCAAAATCATATGACATAATAAAATGGAAAATGTGTAATTAATTATTTCAAATGACTGGTTAATAGTAATTATATTAAGATAGTCACAGGAGAACCTATAACTAGATATGCTGTTGGGATGGTGTAATCACTCCCAGTCTATGACTGCCAAACATTGTCCGTTGACTTAAGGAATAAATCTATATAGTTTAATTTCCCCAATGTCATGGCTTTATTAATGTTGAATTAGGGATAATTTAGTTGAAAATGTCGTTGGTGAAAGTCCAGCAGGCCAGATATAACTTATCTCGCCTGCGTCGATCCTGTACAAAAGTCTTGTGGCCCCACCTCTCCGTGCTGGGGGCAATATACGGCTGCTCTGACACTGATAGACAGCACTGGTCCACACTTGTATATATTACTACAGCATTTGACACCGCTTTGGTGCCAAATAGAAACTCCCAGTTCTGAAACAAAAGTATTGGTCATGTGTCAGAACTCTACTTCCTGAACCACTTTTGCACACAACACTACACACAACAACACCACATAGACTGGGTCAGATCTCTCTGACCACACAGCACATCTTACCAAGTTGGTTTCACATAGCATCAGTTCCCCACGACTACATTGCATCTGATATATGTTCAATAGCTTCCTGCTATTAAATAAGATAGGTGATATGTTCCACTGATCTCAACACTAGATCCTTTTTCATAGTTTCAGTTAAGCGTTCTTATATGTTTTCTTTGTATGTATGTCTCTAGACCCTGATCTAGGGCTGGGGATCTAGAGCGAACACTTACTTGTCGTAATCATTTTTATACTATGGCAGTATCAATCACTCGAATTATTAAAATATACAGAATAAATATTGTTCATTCTTACCAGAATTCAGAATTGAGAACACAGTTAAAGTTTGCTAGCAAAACTCAGCTGAGCTGCTGGCCGTATGATGGCGTCTCACTATATAGTTATATTCTTGTGGAATCAACACCATCAGGGATTCAAACTGCGTCTCTGAACAGACTTATGTCGAATGGCAAACTTTCACCTCTCTATCCCGCTACTATAAAATGCGTTGACCAATCGCCGACTTCCCCCCTTGCTTTCAAATTAACAACCAAAAGTCACTTCAGTCAAATCTCAGTCAAGTATGTATTACGGTCTGTTAGTCCGTCTGTCTCTACTTGTTTTTTTCATAAAAACACACTTGGTTTTGCATGCATTTCCTACACGAATCTGCAGCCTAAGTTATTTTTAGCTACAATTCTCCACCACATTCCCTCTCTTTAATTACAGCTCGATTTTTACGTTTGTAGACTCAAGGCCAAGATTTTGGTAACTTTTAGTGACATTGGGTTAACAGTGCATTCGCTTGTATGATATGAACAATACAGTCTTTTGTCAATATCTTCTTTATTGTCTATCCGTCTGTATAAATGAAAGCATATTATTTCTCTGCTCAAGATGGGCTATCAAACTAGCTAGGTTTTATTTTCATAACTCTAGTATTAAGAAAAAACATATTTTTTCTCAAGTTTAATTTTTGAAATTTGTTCGGGAACCTTCCCTCGTGTGTTTTGCCGCGGCATTCAAATAAAGACCAAGTATCGAAACAGGCCCAAGAAATGACTGTCTCGATCAAGAGCTAATGTCCGTTTCTTGTCCATTTCCTTACTTTATGTCAACTCGGGACGTGAATTTTTTTTTCTTTCACCCCCACTTGCGTCTTTTTGCCGTTCGAACTTCAAACACGTGTTCAGTCATATTTTTCCTTTTTTGTGTCCTCCGTTCTCTCCCGTCTACAAAGGGTAAACGTTTCGTCTGCACTTCTAACTTGTTAGTTTTAAATGGCGGTGGGAAGGCTGGCATGGGCGAGCATGTCTCCTAGTATCTTACGCATTATTTTTAACCCTACATTTCATCGTTAATTTTTGAGATATTTTAACGTTGTATCATGGTGACATCATCACACATGTCCCCACCTGAGAACATGTACTACAGCAAGTTCCAAAACCAGTGATACACATAGATAAAATCTCTCTTCACGCCTACCACTACTATAATCTTGATCACAGGGGTGCCGACTGAGGAAATCTGCACCGACATTCAATGACCCTGGGATGTAATGGATAATAAACTGATAAGGTTGCAACAATAAAGACCACCTCAACAATCTTGCGTTTTCATGCTTAGCCTGAGATAAGAATACGAGGGGCTGATGATCCGTCTGGACCACAAAAGTCCTACCATACAGATAGATTTGGAACTTCTTTATTGCCCAGATTAACGCTAAACATTCCTTTTCGCTTGTGGAATATCCTTGTTCCGCTTTATTCAATTTGCGGCTTGCATAAGCGACTGGGTTCAGTTCCCCATCGGGTGAAGATGACCTCTGCAACAAAGCCGCCCCGAGGCCTACATTACTTGCATCTGTTCTCACCACAAAGTCCTGTGTCAAATCAGGCAATTTGAGAATAGGCTTGCTAGTGAGTTTTTCCTTTAATTCTTGGAAAGCTAATTCACATTGTGCAGTCCAAATAATTTTATCTGGAAGTCCCTTGCGAGTCAGATCAGTCAGAGGAGCACAAATGGAGTTAAAATTTTTGATATATTTTTGATAAAATCCGCATAACGACACGAATGATCGCACGTCCTTTTTTGTTTGTGGTCTAGGTGCTCTCTGCAGTTTTTCCAAGTTCTTGGGATCAGGGGTCATGTTACCCTGATATACAGTGTGTCCCAAGAATTCCAACTCCTTGCATCCAATACAACATTTTGTTGGCCTAGCAGTTAAGTTCGCCTCCCTAAGCCTATCAAATAACATTTTTAGAGCGTCAATGTGTTCTTCAAATGTCTCTGTGGCGACGAGAATATCATCCATGAAATTCGTGATACATGGGTTATTCAGGGGATCCAACAATTTGCGCATCATCCTTGAAAATACACTCGGAGCATTTTTCAATCCGAATGGTAGCATGTTGAATTCATAATGTCCTTCCGATGTGCTAAACGCTAAATAAGGTCTCACTTCAGGCTTCACTGGAATCTGGTAATAGCCTTTACTAAGATCCACCTTTGAAAAGTATTTTGCCTTGTTTTAATCTGGCAAATAACTGTTTTGTGTCTGGTAATGGATCCACTTGTCCTTCTGTGACAGCATTCAGTTTCCTGTAATCTATGCACAGTCTGTGTTCCCCAGACGGTTTTCTCAACAAAACGACACTGGAGCTAAAAGATGATTCACTGTGTGAAATAATCCCCTCCTTCAACAAATAATCTATTTCTTCCTTCAATGCCTTCTCCTTCGCGAACGGAATAGAATAGGCTCTCATACAGATTGGGTTTGAGTCTACCAGTTTCATGTCATACTGTAGCAAATTTGTATGTCCTGGTTTATCTGTTAATACATCTGTATGTTCCTCCAGAACCTGTTGAACTCAACTGATTTTTAGTCAGGTGCTTACTGACTTTTACTTGTGCCGCTGTTTCACAAGGATGTAATGGGTATTCATGCGAGGTGATTGCTTCCTTTTGCATTTGAGTTGCAATAGCCAAGGTCAGTAAGGGGGTGCTTTCCTGGAGTGGTCTGTCCAGATACTTCTTTAAAAGGTTTACATGATAAACTTTCTCCTTCCCCTTTTTGTCAATTTTATAGTTTGTTCTAGACACCTTCTCTAGAACCGTATATGGACCTTGCCATCCAATTTGTAATTTATTCTGGCTGCCGGGTAGTAGAAGAAGCACCTTCTCTCCCACAGCTAGTTCTCTGTCCTTGCCTTCCTATTAAAATATGCTGCATGTTTCTTCCTGGCTTGTCTCAAATTATCATTTGCCAGTTTCCATCCAGCTTTCAGACGAGTGGTCAGTTCGCTCACGTATTGATAAGATGAGGTAACAGTCTCTTCTGCCTTCTCATCTGTCCAGGTCCTTAATAGTGCTTCTAATGGACCTTTTATTGGCCTCCCAAATAGCAGAGTTGCGGGAGCCATCCCGGTTGAACTATGTGGTACCTCCCGATACGCAAACAATGCGGCGGGCAGGAATTGATCCCACAGATCCGGTTTTTCGTGTGCCAGCTTCCTCAGGATAGAAATGAGAGTCCCATTAAACCTCTCTACCTGGCCGTTCCCTTGCGGATGGTACGGACTACAATGAAAGTGTCTGGCTTGAAATAGCTTAAAAACTTCTTCCGTTAGTTTCCCCTTGAACTGAGAGCCATTATCAGTCAAGATTTGATGCGGGAATCCTAATCTTGTGAATATTGTAAGTAGTGCCTCTGCTACATGTTTTGAATCAATTGATGGCAGGGCTACCGCCTCTCCCCACATAGAACAAGCGTCCACCAGAGTAAGGATGTAACTGTTCCTCCTCTTGGTCCGAGTGAGAGGTCCCACAATATCCACTGCAACCCTCTCAAAAGGTGTTCCCACTATGGGCATTTCCCCTAGAGTTGCAGGAGCAGTCCAGTGCTTTCGAGCTACCCTTTGACATTCTGGATAGGATTTGACATATCTTTTTATATCCTCCGTTATCCCTGGCCAGAAGTAATGACAAGCTATACGCTGTCCTGTGGCGCTGATCCCCATGTGACCACTGAAGGGAATCGCATGCCCGAGTTCCATCACTTTATCCCTATATGAAGTGGGAAGAACCAGCTGGTTGTGACCATTTGTTCCAGTTCCGGCCTTCCTGTATAATAGTTTGTTCTTCATAAAATATTCTCCTTTGCTTGGAGGTGTGTGGCATTTGGGCAATTTTTTAAAACATGGCTTGAGTGTCCTATCCTCAGCCTGCGCCTTCCTCATCTCCTCTGGATGAGCATTTATAGGTTCACCTTCTTCCTCCTTTTTCTGTGACCTGGTCTGCACTGTCGCCATGATCACAGGTCTCTCGGGATTCCCCAAGAAGACGTATCTACACCCCAATATCAGAGGGTAGATTGGTTCATCTATCACTGCTGCTCTGATTTCTCCTTCCACATAGCGAGTTTTCACCGTTATCCTTGCGATGGGAAGTGTCATGAGTGGTATGTCCTTAGTCGCCCCTTGTATTTCCACTGTTTCTGTGGTATACTGACTTGGGTCCACTAGGCTAGACTTCACAACTGAATCATAATCCAAACCTGTATCATAAAGGCACCTTATGGTGACCCCATTACAAATAACATCCTCACAAACTGGGGGGTGATAAGGTTCCTGCTGTCCATTAGGATTAACCTTTAATCTTTGAGTCCCCGACTTCATTGCAGCAATGTTTGAAGGTTTCCTTCTACAAAATTCGGTGTTATGGTTATCTTTCTTGCACCATTTGCACCATCTTTTTCCTTGGTTAAACGGTTTTCTTTCATTGTATTTTTGGTCATTGAACTGTGAGTTTCTGTCTCGATAGTCATTTCTTGGCCGTTCAAAGTTTGTCCTGCACTTATTACCCTGTTCTCTATTTTCAAATTTATTAAATGGCTGTGGAGCTTTAAAAGTTTCTATGTGCTTCTTTTTATTGCCACTTACCTCTGCCTGGGCTGCCTGATACCTCTCAGCGACATTTAAAATCTCCCCCAACTTCTCTGCACCTTGTTCCATGAGAAATTTTCTCATGTCTGGAGCCATGGACTCTCTCAATTGCTCTATCATGATCATCTCTTTAAGATCTTGGGTCTTCCCCAGAGCAGTCCATTTCTCCAAATAGGTTTCCAGTCTGGCAGAGAACTGATGGTATGTCTCCCCAGACAACAGTTTGGCATTTCTAAATTTCTTACGATAAAATTCACCATTTTTTTCGTACCTCAATAACAAAGCCTGCTTTAACATGTCATAATTGTCTTGGTCTTCTCTGTTCATTTTTGCGAAGTTTTCATAAGAAGTACTTCTCAGTCCCTGTGACAACTTTAAACTCCACCTCTCTCTCTAACCCATATGTAGTAGCTAATAATTCAAAACGACTGAGGTACCCCTCGATGTCATCGTCTTTTTCAACAAAATGGTCTAAATGAAACCCCATAGCTGAGTTTGAGGCACCCTGACTAGCTGCAGCATCTGAGGCAAAAGGGCTGGCACCATTTTCAGGAGCCTGGCCTTGTAATTCCAGCTCCCTTAGTCGTAATTCGTGCTCCCTTTGCAACCTTCTATCTTCTGCCTCCCTTTCGGCAGTCAATCTTTTATCTTCTGCTTCCCTTTGCTGTCGTTTTTCTTCTGCCTCTAATGCTTTAGCCTCTTTGTCAGCCTCAATCTGCAGCCTCTTAGCCTCAGCCTCAATCTGCAACCTCTTAAGTTCTCTATCAGCCTCAATTTGTAACCTCTTCTCTTCAGCTAACCTCCTATCTTCCCTTTCAATATACTTGTCACATTCAGCAGTTACATACTGAATTAAAACCTGACCATCCATTCCCATATCCTTCGCCGTTAGCACAGCAGCTGATCTGAACTTTGCTAGCTCAGCCATCACACAAAATAACAATGATCAGGGTAAAAATCCAACCAATAAACAACTAAAGTAATTCCAATTACTATAGACTAAGGTAATTCTAATTAGCCAGTTAACTAATTAATTACCACTGGCTGTGAAAATTCACCAACTTTTATTCTCACCCTCAATTTTAAGGGACAATTTTAATTTTTACAATTTGTTCCCCTGATTTAATTCTCCCACCAGGAGATCCTAATATTACTGATAAGCTAAATATCCCTGGACAAGACCCCAATATATGTAGTGGATTTTGATGGTATTGTATGGTTGATGTCACCTAGTGTGATGTATGAGGTCAGCTGTGAAGGCTCCTGAGATAAATGTAGATGTGAATTACAGAAGGCCCTTCTTACTACCACTTACGACCTCACACATATCTTTTTTACTAATGAATGTGGCTACGTTAAAAATCTAGGGTACTGATATGTAATGTGTTGTGGTAGATTACACACACACACACACACACACAGATATTTAATAAATCTAATAATATTAATAAACTTTATAACACACTGAACTAACTCAGGCTGTTTTAGTTTTAAAATTTAAATCTTTTGATAAATTTATTTGTTCTGAACCAAATGTTTAGTTGGTCAGAACATAAGAAATATTATGGAGTTATAAATGGAATGCATAATCATATGACATAATAAAATGGAAAATGTGTAACTAATTATTTCAAATGACTGGTTAATAATAATTATATTAAGATAGTCCCAGGATAACTTATTACTAGATATGCTGTTGGGGTGGTGTCATCACTCCCAGTCTATGACTACCAAACATTGTCCATTGACTTAGGGGATAAATACATAGTTTAATTTCCCCCAATGGTATGTCTTTATTTGATGGTGAATTAGAGATAAATTAGTTGAAAATTTCGTTGGTGAAAGTCCAGCAGGCCAGATATCACTTATCTCGCCTGCGTCGATCCTGTACAAGAGTCTTGTGGCCCCACCTCTCCGTGCTGGGGGCAATATACGGCTGCTCTGACACAATGATAGATTGCACTGGTCCACACTTGTGTATATTACTACAGCATTTGACCCCGCTTTGGTGCCAAACAGAAACTCACAATTCTGAAACAAAAGTATTGGGTCATGTGTCAGAACTCTACCTCCTGAGCCACTTCTGCACACAACACTACACAACAACACCACACAGACTGGGTCAGATCTCTCTGACCCCACAGCACATCTTACCCAGTTGGTTTCACATAGTACTAGTTCCCCAAGACTACATTGCATCTGAGATATGTTCAATAGCTTCCTGCTATTGAATAAGATAGGTGATATGTTCCACTGATCTCAACACTAGATCTTTTTTCATAGTTTTATTTAGGCGTTCCTATATATTTTCTTTGTATGTATGTCTCTAGACCCTGAACTTGGGCTGGGGATCTAGAGCGAACACTTACTTGTCGTAATCATTTTTATGATATGGCAGTATCAATCACTCGAATTATTAAAATATACCAAATAAATATTGTTCAATCTTACCAGAATTCAGAATTGAGAACACAGTTAAATTTGCTAGCAAAACTCAGCTGAGCTGCTGGCTGTATGATGGCGTCCCACTATATATTTGTATTCTTCTGGAATCAGCACCACTTATTAATTTAAACTGCGTCTCTGAACAGACTTATGTCAAATGGCAAAATTTCACCTCTCTGTCCCGCTACTATAAAATGCGTTGACCAATCGCCGACTTCCCCCCTTGCTTTCAAATTAACAACCAAAAGTCACTTCAGTCAAATCTCAGTCAAGTATGTATTACGGTCTGTTAGTCCGTCTGTCTCTACTTGTTTTTTCATTAAAAACACGCTTGGTTCTACATGCATTTCCTACACGAATCTGCCTCCTAAGTTATTTTTAGCTACAATGCTCCACCTTTGTCCCTCTCTTTAATTACAGCTCGATTTTTACGTTTGCATGCTCAAGGCCAAAATTTTCAAAACTTAAGTGACATTGGTTAACAGTGCAGTCGCTCGTCTGATATGAACAATACAGTCTTTTGTCAATATCTTCTTTATTATCTATCCGTCTGTATAATTGAAAGCATATTATTTCTCTGCTCAAGATGGGCTATCAAACTAGCTAGGTTTTATTTTCATAACTCTATTATTAAGAAAAAACATATTTTTTTTTTCAAGTTTAGTTTTTGAAATTTGTTCGAGAACCTTCTCTCATGTGTTTTGCCGCGGCATTCAAATAAAGACCAAGTATCGAAAAGCGTCCAAGAAATGACTGTCTCGAATAAGAGCTAAGGTCCTTTTCTTGTCCATTTCCTTACTTTATGTCAACTAGGGACGTGAAATTTTTTCCTTTCACCCCCAATTGCGTCTTTGTGCCGTTCGAACTTCAAACACGTGTTCAGTCATATTTTTCCTTTTTTGTGTCCTCCGTTTCATTCCCGTCTACAAAGGGTAAACGTTTCGTCTGCACTTCTAACTCGTTAGTTTTAAATGGCGGTGGGAAAGGCTGGCATGGGCGAGCATGTCTCCTAGTATCTTACGCATTATTTTTAACCCTACATTTCATCGTTAATTTTGGAGATATTTTAACGTTGTATCATGGTGACATCATCACAGTCTCTCCCCTCTCTTTCCGTCTGGACGAATAGGCCTTTCGTGTCACAATGATATAAATAGTTTTTCAAGGACACTAGAAAACGATAGTAGTATTTATTCTACAATACGGTCTGCTAAAATCAACGCGCTTGCGGCGTGGGTGAAGAAGCGTCATACCTCCACTATTTTTATTTCTACATTATTTTGACTTTATAAATACTGCTAATTTTATCGGTGTATCAATGTAATTCACCACAAATCTCCTCACTTAAGAACATGCACTGATGCAAGTTCATAATCAGTGATACACATAGATAAAATTTGCTCCCTAGGCCTTGTGAATACTCTGATTTTGATCACAGGGGTGCCTACTGAGGAAATCTGCACCGACATTCTGTGATCCGGGAATATATTCAATCGTAAATGAATATGGCTGTAGGAGCAACGACCATCGTAATAAACGCGCATTTTCATGCTTTGCCTGTGATAAGAATACGAGAGGCTGATGGTCTGTTTGGACCACGGATGTCCTACCATAGAGATATATCTGGAACTTTTTTATAGCCCAGATCAAAGCTAAACACTCTTTTTCACTTGTTGAATAGTTTTGCTCCGCTTTGTTTAACTTGCGGCTAGCATAAGCGACTGGGTTCAGTTCCCCCACGTGTGAAGAAGACCTTTGTAACAATGTAGCCCATAATTTGATGTTACTTGCGTCCGTTCTCACAACAAATTCCTGACTCAAGTCAGGCAATTTTAGAATAGGCTTGCTAGTGAGTTTTTCCTTTAACTCTTGGTATGCTGATTCACACTGCGCTGACCAAATTATTTTATCCGGATTTCCTTTGCGAGTTAAATCTGTCAGCGGAGCACATATAGAGTTAAAGTTCTTTATGTATTTCTGGTAAAACCCACACAACGAGACGAAAGATCTCACGTCTTTTTTTGTTTGTGGCCTAGGTGCTCTCTGCAATTTTTCAAGGTTCTTGGGGTCAGGGGTCATGCTACCCTGAAACACAGTATGTCCCAAGAACTCCAACTCTTTACATCCAATACAACATTTTGTTGGTCTAGCCGTCAAGTTAGCCTCTCTTAGTCTATCCAACAGCGTAGTCAAAGAGTTAATGTGTTCCTCAAATGTTTATGTAGCAATGAGGATGTCATCCATAAAATTCGTGATGCATGGGTTATTCAGTGGATCCAACAATTTTCGCATCATCCTAGAAAACACACTCGGAGCATTTTTCAACCCAAACGGCAGCATGTTGAATTCATAATGTCCTTCCGAAGTGCTAAACGCTAAATAATGTCGGACCTCAGGCTTCACTGGAATCTGATAATAGCCTTTGCTCAGATCCACCTTCTAAAAATATTTAGGCTTGTTTAGCCTGGCAAATAATTGATTTGTGTCAGGTAATGGATCCACCTGAATCTCTGTGACAGCATTCAGTTTCCTGTAATCTATACACAGACGATGTTCCCCAGAGGGTTTTCTCAGCAAAACCACACTAGAACTATACGGAGATTCACTGTGAGAAATAATCCGTTCTTGCAATAGGTACTCAATCTCCTCTTTCAAAGCTTTCTCCTTGGCAAACGGGATAGTGTAGGCTCTCATACAGATCGGTGTTGGGTCTACTAGTTTCATATCATATTCCAACAAATTCGTGTGCCCGGTTTGTCCGTTAACACGTCCGTATGATCAATCAGAACCTTTTGAATCTGTTCCCTCTGTTTTCCGTCAAGTGTTTACTGACTTTTACATGTGCAGGGGTCTCACATGTTTTGAGGGGGTACTCATGAGATGTGAGTGGTTCATTTTTCATCCCCGTTGCTATCGACAAGGACATTAAGTGTGTTCCTTCCTGGATTTCCCTGTCCAGATACTTCTTTAGAAGGTTCACATGATATATTTTCTCTTTCCCCTTCTTGTCGATTTTATAATTTGTTCTAGACATCTTCTCTAGAACTGTATATGGACCTTGCCATCCAATTTGTAATTTGTTATTGCTGCCGGGGAGTAGAAGAAGCACCTTCTCTCCCACAAATAGTTCTCTATCCTTTGCTTTCTAATTAAAATATGCAGCATGTTTTTTTCTGGCTTGTCTGAGATTATAATTTGCAAGTTTCCAGCCAGTTTTAAGACTAGTAGTCAGCTCGTTTACATATTGATATGATGAGGCAATAGTCTCTTCTGCCTTCTCATCTGTCCATGTCCTCAACAAGGTTTACATATGGACTTTTAATTTTTCTGACATATTTTTCATAATATTGGAAGCCTTGTGTTGAGGACGTTTCTTCCTTTTGTCCTCACATAAGAATCTACCACTACCTATTCGTTTCCTGGGGTTTTCTCCCCACTTTAATTTCCTTGTGAGAGATCTCCGCTCTATTTGGTCTTCCACAGTTCACATAATTCCGACCGAGGGATTGCCGGCTTATTCTGGGGTAAAACATCTCTTTGTACTCGCCGCATAGTGGCCATGTTAATAAATTCAATTGAAGACTGTGTGTGAAAAGGGGGTTCCCATTCCACTTTGTCTACTTTATTATAATTATTTTTCCTTCCCGGCCTAAGTTTGCCCCGTGGCGTTTCTAGGTCCTGCACATTTTTCCCACTTGTGGGTGTTCCCTCATGAAATATGCCACATGCTTCTACAAAGTTCTCAATGTCGACCATTTCGTCGGGCCAATAATATTTTTGAGAAACTTTTTGGCAGATGATACCTATTTTCTCATGGTCACCATCTTTCCCAACATGTAAGCTTCTTATTACATCTGCCCTAAATGCCTTGGGAAGTACCAACTGTCTGTGACCAGTGGATCCAGTTCCGGTCTTCCTATATAATAATTTGTTCTTCATATAATAATCCCCTTTGCTTGGAGGTGTGTGGCATTTAGGTAATTTTTTGAAACAAGGCTTGAGTGTCCTGTCCTCAGCCTGTGCTTTCCTCATCTCCTCTGGATGAGTATTTATAGGTTCATCTTCTTCCTTTCTGGATTGTGATAGGGTCTGGACTGCTGCCATGACCACCAGTCTCTTGGGATTCCCCAAGAAGAATTACCTACACCCCAATATCAGAGGGTAGATTGGTTCATCTATCACTGCTGCTGTGATTTCTCCTTCCACATAGCGAGTTTTCACCGTTATCCTTGCAATGGGAAGTGTCATGAGTGGTATGTCCTTAGTCGCCCCTTGTATCTCCACTGTTTCTGTGGTATACTGATCTGGGTTCACTAGGCTAGACCTCACGACAGAATCAAAATCCAAACCTGTATCATAAAGGCACCTTGCGGTGACCCCGTTACATACAACATCCTCACACACTGGGGGGTGATAAGGTTCCTGCTGTCCAGTAGGTTTAACCTTTAATCTCTGGTTCCCCGTTTTCAGTGCAGCAAATCCAGAAGGTTTCTTAGTACAAACTTTGGTGTCATGTCCTTCCCTCTTACACCATTTACAATATAATCTACCTTGATGAAAAGGTTTTCTTTCATCATATTTTCTGTCATTGAACTGTGGGTTTTTATTTCTATAGTCATTTCGTGGCCTATCAAAGTTTTGCTTACCTTTGTTGTCAAATTTATTAGGGTTTTGTGGGGCCTTATAATTTTCTACATGTTTCTTTTTGGCGCCAGCTACCTCTGCCTGGGCCACCTAATACCTCTCAGCGACATTAAGTAACTCACCCAACCTCTCTGCACCTTGTTCCATGAGAAACTTTCTCACGTCTGGAGCCATGGACTCTCTCAATTGTTCAACAAGGATCATTTCTTTAAGATCTTGGGTTTTCCCCAGAGCAGTCCATTTCTCCAAGTAAGTCTCTAAACGTGCAGAGAACTGGTGATAGGTCTCGCCCGTCAGTAGCTTGGCATTTCTAAACTTTTTCCTATAAAATTCTACATTCTTTTTATACCTTAGCAAAAGAGCCTGCTTTAACATGTCATAATTGTCTTGGTCATCCCTGCTCATCTTTGCAAATACTTCATAAGATGTTCCCCTAAGACCCTGGGATAACTTTAGACTTCACCTTTCTTTTTCCAGCCCATAAGTTGTAGCCAAAACCTCAAACCTACTTAGAAAACTTTCTATGTCATCGTCTTTCTCAACAAAATGATCTAAATAGAACCCCATGGCTGATGTTGAGGCACCCTGACTGGCAGTGGCATCGGAGGTAGAGGGACTGGCACCATTTTCAGGAGCATGGCCTTGAATTTACAACTCCCTTAGTTGTAATTCGTGCTCCCTCTGTAATCTCTTCTCCTCCTTTTCTGCTTCCAGTTCAGCCTTTTTCTCTTCAAATTGGAGCCTCTTTATTTCAGCCTCCCTATCCGCCTCCAATGCCCTAGACTCTTTGTCAGCCTCAATCTGCAACCTCTTAATTTCTTTCTCAGCCTCTAATTTTCTTTCTGCTTCTTTTTCTAATCTTTTATCTTCTCTTGCAATAAATTTATCAACCTCTGAGGTTACATACTGGACCAGCTCTGGCCCATCCATACCCATCTCTTTAGCAGTCTGCACAGCAGCAGGTCGAAATTTGGCGAAATCTGCCATATTTTATACTATGCAAACTTTTTAAATTTCTAATTAGGCAAATTTCTAATTATGACTAAACAATTTCTAATTATGACTAATTATGACCAACAACAACTACAGGCACTGATAGCTCAACCACTATTTAAATTCCTAAAGAAAATTTTTAGTTTTATATTATCTGAGATTCCTGACTCAGACACTTATTTTCTATTACAATTTAAATCCCGGATCAGGAGACCCCAATATATGTGGTGGATTTGGTGTTAAGAGTTATGTTTTGTATTCTAAGTGAGGTCAGCTATGTAAACTCCTGAGTCTAATTGTTGAAGTTGATGTATTTTCAGGAAATCTATCTGCTACCACCAGGAGATCTCACTTAGTAGTTATTTTAGCTCAATTAATTGCAAATGGATATAATGTCTAGGGGTAATGTGAATGTAATGTTGTCTTAACCAACTAAACATGCAAACAACTATATTATTATCCACCTCAACAAGACAGTAATACGACAATCACATACAAACTACACTTTAAAAGACTATCTTAAATAAGTCAGTGGTTAAATTTTGTGTAAAACGTTAATTTTTATAATTTATTGTCCTGACTCTATTTGTTTTGAATCAGGACTGACAATCAAAAGTGAAATCAAAGAATTATTTACATCAATAACACAATGGATCTTGTCCATACATACAAATGTTATGAAAAATATATGTGTGTAGTTGTAGTTTTCTAATATAGGGTAATACTGGTATAAAATGGTGGGTTGTTGGTTAACATCACACCCAATCTTTTATTTCTTTTCTTTTGTCAATTGTGGAATCTTTATTTCATATATGAATTCTTTTAATATAACAGTTTTTAGTAGTTGAGCTTCCTGGTGCCAAACAGGCACTTATCTTGGAAATAGAACACAGGTAGATCGTCTCCTATGCCCGCTGGACAATATTCGACACTTCGTGGAAGGTAGTGGTAGCCAGCTTGTACCCGAAAAATTCAAACTTCCACTCCTCCTGGGGTGATTGTGGTAGACAACGTGTCCCAGCAAAATTCAAAACTGTGTCAGGAATAGAACAGTTTTCCAGGAGCCTGGCACTACTTTAGTGTCAGTACCAAAAACCCTGAAATAAGAAGGTTATGCGTCTTTCTTTAATATATATACATACCAATATTCCACAATTTAATACATGAGCATTACAAACAAAAGAACAGGGTCAGCTCTTTCTGACAACCCATTGCACCATTATAGTTTGATGTAACAATGTATACCAGTATTCCTCTCTTCTAATGGTTACAACGCCTCTGCCATTCCAGCAGTAATCTTTTTCCATACAATAAGGTGGGTGATATGTTCCCCGTTGACAACCTATAAAATCTTTTGGGTATACATCTCTGGTAATTTGTTATATGATAAATCAACATATAGGCCCTGCATAATTCTGCTAAAAGCCTATATACTTACAGTCGTAAAAGAATTTTCATATGGCAGTATCTCACACTCCAAGTTATTTTTAAATAAAATATTAATAAATACGTTCTTACCACAGATTCAACGAAATAACACACAAGTAACGATGACTAGCAGATATGGCCCAAGTTTTACACTGCAACTGTCCAGACTGTTAGAATTATATATATTAACACTTCTGGTCTCATCGTCCCTTGGCAAATATGTTATGACAAATGGCGTCTAGCCTTCTAAGATTCTGCTAATATCTATTTGGACTGCCAATGAAATCAGGCGATTCCCCAATTTTGAATTTATTTTTGAAAAGCAAAACCAAACTCCAAACACATTATGAGTCTCGTAGTCCATTGGTCAGTCTGCTTTAGTTATGGCAATGCAAAAAGAGGGTTAGTTTTGGCTAACAATTTCCTGCCTCCCCCTTTACTCCTAATCGTCAACCAATTCAATTGAAACCCTCCTATGCCTCTTTTTTCAAATTTGCGTCCCCAAATGTTACTAAAAAAACAAGCAAGGACGATCGTGCGTTTGTCAATCTGTCTAGAATATATGGTTTTATGACAATATCTTGGCTGTTAGTTGGACTATAGTGTAAATGAAAACATATTATTGGTCAGGAGACACTATGGCACACGAATATTTAAGTTTTATGGGCCTTTGTATTATGGTTCAAAATTCCATATTTTTTTCCATGTTAGTCTTCAATAATATCGAAATCTCGAAATTACCACCTGTTCACTTCTTTCTACCGCTATTTTCAAACTAAAAACGACAATCTCCCGTAGTACGTCAGAAACACGTCACTTTTATAAGAGCTAAGGTTGTTTGCGTGACCCAATTTCCGAACATATGTTGAATTTGCGTCGTATTTTCAAATGACTAACGACAATATCGCGCTTTCGCTAGGTTTTAGATTCAAACCACGTGTGCGGACGCTATCATTTTTCTGTCTCTCCCCTCTCTTTCCGTCTGGACGAATAGGCCTTTCGTGTCACAATGTTATAAATATTTTTTCAAGGACACTAGAAAACGATAGTAGTATTTATTCTACAATACGGTCTGCTAAAATGAACGCGCTTGCGGCGTGGGTGAAGAAGAAGCGTCATACCTCCACTATTTTTATTTCTACATTATTTTGACTTTATAAATACTGCTAATTTTATCGGTGTATCAATGTAATTCACCACACTTCCTCAACTCTCGTTCAACATTGTAACTACACATTAAAATGGTTGTTCAGTTGCTATTCAACAAATCCCTGACTATTGTTATATGTCGTTCTGTGTTCAGGTTATCTATGTAATACCGGACGCCTCCGGGGTTGTTCTTTTCCCTTCTATAGATGAAGAATAGGACTACTGTATAAATGTAATAAAGTTCACCCTACGCACCTTTTCCTGTCTGAATAGAATCTAACTCACACCATCGTTCTTTCTTCTTAGTCAAGAATTGTCATTATCAAATATGTTGGGTTAATCACCACCCAATCTAGTCTCCTCCCTTGAGGATTTTCATAACACATTTCACTTGACTATTGCCTTCAACATGGATACCCTTGTACCTCTCAGGTTTCTGTGCGACTTGCACTGCTTAACTCACGCTTCTGGACTGCCCCTGGAAAGCGTGCCTCACTGGATTTGCGTTCAACAATTTTCTCATGCGCATCCTTATCCATGCATCCCTTTTTTGTACTCTATCTGAACCTTCCTATTTATAATTCTCCTTATTCGTTCCCTTTCCCCGTCAGTCGTTCCCTTTATCTGCCACATAAGGGTAACGACTGGGAAGGAAAAAAATGAGAACGATGAAGAAAAAGGTAAAAGACGACGAAAGAAAGCAACATTTCAACAAAAATACAGACCAAATGTTCAGGCTCAACGTGACCGTCATCTTTCGTGACACATCAGTTAGTTCGATTTTCCCACACAAGTAAACCTGTTCTTTTACTGTTGCCATTTTCAATCCGTTACAGGATCCGAGAAAAACATTAATACAAACTAAAAACACTAATATTAAACAAACAATAAAATTATAAATTATGCTTTTATATGCTGTATACAGTGTGCTTCTACCATGTGCTCAGTACACCACATCATCAATGATGTGTTCCAGTTCCAAAAAGTCTCTGCAAGGTGGGTGCCATGCCACGGCAGCTTACTCCAGAAATGAAACAATGACATGTTGATGCCTGTCTAGAACTTTTGCGGCGCTTTGAAGCAGAAGGTGATGGTTTTCTAGCGAGAATTGCTGCTGATGAAACCTGGGTTAACTACCACCAGCCGAAACCCAAGAGAGCGAGCAAGGAATGGCGCCATACCTCCTCACCGAAACCGAAGAAGTTCCGCACGCAGCCATCTGCAGGGAAGGTTATGCTGATTCTCGAGGCGTTATTTTAGAGCACTTCATGCCCAGGGGGAACACTGTCACCAGTGCCACGTATACAGATCCTCTCAGGAATCATCTTCGACCAGCAATCAATTCCAAACGACGTGGACCTCCGAGTACAGGTGTCTTGTTGCAACATGACAATGCTAGGCCCCATACTGCCCATGCAACGGTTGCAACCATCAAGGACCTACACTTTGAGTGTCTTCCACACCCGCCGTACTCGCCAGATCTAGCCCCAAGTGATTACCATGTCTTTGGACCACTCAAACAGACGATGGAAGGAAAGACTTTCAGGTCCGATGACGAGGTGCAGCAGGTGGTGCATGAGTGGCTACACACGCGACCAAAAGAATTCTTTTCTAGAGGAATCCATGCACTTTGTAGGCAGACTGTGTAACCATTAAAAGCCTGCCTGTGATTGAGGGTAAGCGAGATGTTAATTATATATATATATATATATATATATATATATATATATATATATATATATATATATATATATATATATATATATATATATATATATATATATCTCACTATCGAAAACTATGAATTGGCAGTGATGCACCACACCTACTTTGTGTCTATCATCAATGAGAAACTCTCTCTGGACACATAAATTGACAGTCGCATTGACAAAGCTGCAGCTACCTTTGCCCACCTCACATCCTGTGTTTGGGGAAACTCCAAACTCACAACGACGACCAAAGCTGCGATATATAACGCCTGAATCACCAGATATGGCAGTGAGAAATATGTGAAAATGGAAGAAATACTCGACAAAAATATGTGGCAGCTATAAGGAATATTTAAAGATATGTTTGACAACTGGAAGACATTTTTGACAGTTGCAAGAATTATTTGCAATACTTGACAACAGGAAAAAATATTTAGAAATATTTGAAGAAATATTTGGCAACTGCAAGAAACGTTCGAAGAAATATTTGGTAATGAGAAGAAGTATTTTAAGAACTTTTTTATAAGTGCAAGAAATATTTGAAGAAATATTTGGCAACTGCAAGAATAAGTTGGATAAATATTTAAAAAAAAATATTTGACAACCGCAAGAACCATGTGAAGAAATATTTGACAAAGGCAAGAATTATTTAATGAAATCTTTACAATTACAAGAACCAACTGAAGAAATATTTGAAGAAATATTTGACAACGGGAAAAACATTTGAAGAAATATTTGACTACTGGAAGAAACATCTGAAGAAATATTTGACACCTGAAAGAAATATTTGAAGAAATATTTGACAATTGGAAAAAAACATTTGAAGAAAATTTTGACAACTGTAAGAAACGTTTAATGAAATATTTGACACCTGGGAAAAAACATTTGAAGAAAAATTTGACAACTGGAAAAACATGTGAAGAAATATTTGACAACTGTAAGAAATATTTGACAACTGGAAAAAACATTGAAGAAATATTTGACAACTAGAAAAAAAAATTCAAAGAAATATTTGACAACTAGAAGAAAACATTTGACACATGCAAGAAATAATCAAAGAAATATTTGGCCCCTGCAAAAATAAAAAAAAAATTATAAACAGGTTAATAAATATTTACCTACAGATTGGAACATTTGAGCAGGACTGGGGGGAAATTTTGGGGCCATCTTTGCTGATTGGAAGAAAAGTCTTCATTAAAGTTTGACAATGGCTGGACAAAAAAAGTAGATAACTGTTTGATAACTGGAACAAATACTTAGCTGCACTTGACTGAACAGGTAAAAAGTTTGGACACAAGTTTTATTTTAAAGACTAAATTTGACAACTGGAAAAAACGTTTCAAGAAACATTTGACAAATGGAAAAAACATTTGAAGAAAAATTTGGCACCTGCAAAATAACATTTGAAGAAATATTTGACAACTGGAAAAACATTTGAAGAAATATTTGACAACTGGAAAAACATTTGCATAAATATTTGACAACTGTAAGAAATATTTGACAACTGTTATAAATATTTGACACATGCAAGAAATATTCAAAGAAATATTTGGCACCTACAAAAACATTTGACACATGCAAGAAATCTTCAAAGAAATATTTTACAACTGTTAGAAATATTTGCCAACTGTTAGAAATATTTGACACATGCAAGAAATATTCAAAGAAATATTTGGCACCTGCAAAAATAACAAAATTAAAAACAAGTTAATAAATATTTACCTACAGGTTGGAACATTTGCGTAGGACTGGGAGAAAATTTTGGGACCATCTTTGTTGATTGGAAGAAAAGTTTTCACTAAAGCTTGAAAATCGCAGGACAAAAAAGTAGATAACCGTTTGATAACTGGAACAAATACTTAGTGTTAAGGTCAAAAAGGGTAGTAATCTTTTGAATGTTTTTATTTAAGAAAAGTTAGATACTGAGTCACGTTGCTTGAATGCTTGGTTGGCCATAATGCTTGGTTAAGGTTATATAGGAATATTTCCTCGTATGAACGAGAACATAGCGGGTGACCGCTATTCACAGCGTTGGGTCCCCGCCTGTGACGGCCTTGTGTTACTGCAGTATAGATTTGTGTAGGCCAAGATTTATGTAGGCCAAGATTTATGATAGGCCAAGATTTGTGTAGGCCAAGATTTATGTAGGCCAAGATTTATGATAGGCCAAGATTTGTGTAGGCCAAGATTTATGATAGGCCAAGATTTATGATAGGCCAAGATTTATGATAGGCCAAGATTTATGATAGGCCAAGATTTGTGTAGGCCAAGATTTATGATAGGCCAAGATTTATGATAGGCCAAGATTTATGATAGGCCAAGATTTTTGTAGGCCATATTGTGAAGATTAATGAAGCTGCCGGGTGATGCAGGCTTCGCTGTGTATTAAGGTACTTTTGTAGGCCATATTGTGAAGATTAATGAAGCTGCCGGGTGATGCAGGCTTCGCTGTGTATTAAGGTACTTTTGTAGGCCATATTGTGAAGATTAATGAAGCTGCCGGGTGATGCAGGCTTCGCTGTGTATTAAGGTACTTTTGTAGGCCATATTGTGTATTAAAGCCATTAATATAACTGCCGTAGTTGCAGTCCTTGAGTATTCTGAGAAGTGAGAGATTTGAAGGCCATGACTATGATCATAACTGCCGAGTGTGCAGTTCAGTATTGCTAGCACTGAGACATTTCATGTTTTGCTGTTACCGTATTTTCGTCCATGCTGTTGTGTCTGTGTTGTAACGGAATAAACAGTATCGAACTGTTCCCAGACGTTTACAACCTTTTTTGACTTCTTCATGTACTCTTACGTACGTACTGTGGGGTGTAACTGAATCTACATACACCCATGTCGGCATTGAGACACAGGGACAGGACAGCAACACACATATATATAGAATTAGCCTGTGTGGCGGATGTAATTAAGAATATGTCACCTCTACAGAGGTGTGTTACTTCAACAGTAGAGTGTAACTGGAAATAATAATACAACAAGCAAGTCGACCAAATATAATGATTGATGTATCAGCCAATATAATCAGTGGGTGCTGAAACCCCCTAATGTTATCAGGATATAATTATCGTATAAAGTATTACCAGTAAAATATTAACAGGAACCAATACTCTACAGAAAAACACAGAGATAGTAAACAGAACAAGATATTAACACTTAGTCACACTTATTTAATGTACTAAATTTCCGTGGTCGCCCGCATGTTTGAAACGATTGGCAGACATTTGGAACGAATGCACAACAAACAAATTTGGGGGAAGACAGGCAATATAACCTGACAGTTCAGCCAGAGTAGAACACTGTGACAATTCACTCGCGCCAAGAAGACAACCAACCCTTGCCAGAGTAAAGACTAAAATCAGCTTTCAATTCTTTTAATCGTGTAGAAAACCATCCAACTCGTAGCATTGTATCACCTGCTAATTAGTGGGTCTGATGTGACCCCCATCAGTGTTGCGCCCGCTGAGCTGGGGAAGTCTTCTGGAATTGCAAGAAAGCCCAAAAACCTATCACCAGATGCCGCAAGTGTAAAAAGAGTGAAACCTTATCTCCCTGGGGTTCGAACACACGAAGGAAGGAATGATTCTTTTATAAATTTCTACTATTCCTCTCTTGTGTTTTGAGTTTGTCTGCAATGAAGTCAACAGAAATAAGTAGCAGGGTTAGTCTTACATAAGTAAATGTTAGTCTTATAAAGGTAAATGTTAGTCTTACAAAAGTAAATCCCGTTGCAGATAGGATTCTTCGTCTACCAATACGCAAAACTCTGCATGTTAGAGTTTTATTCCGCTTTTCTAGAAATGTTCGTCGCTAGATCCAATTTTCAATTGTGCACGCTGTCTACGGACAGTCTATATTTAGCGCTGACGACTCTCTAAGCTACGGAATTTTATAAAGTATACGATCAATGGTTTCGTCGCGAAGTCTGCCCCGACCAACGATCGGGTTTTATAACTAGCGGTAAAAGAACGTGTTTGAACTTTATTTAAAATGAATGAAAATAGCCTCGACATTGTTCCAGTTGCTGCCTGTACAGTGACACTAAGGAGTATCTAGTTGCCGCCATAATCTAGTCTGCATATGGCATATATCTCTACGGAGCGTCGTTGTGTTCAATATAACTGTCTATTTGGCACTGTCCAGCCTGACCTTTGACAGTATTATTTATGTTGGAGAATACGGCTGTGTGCGGGAGTCACTTACATACCACTAGATGGACATTGGGGTGAGTAGACTTATTACTCATGATATAATATAAATAATAAAGAAAACTACCCCGTGGACCAGAACCCATATCAATATGTAATTACATTCACCCAACAACGGAAATTCCCTGTCATATTTTTACATCAAAAGACATGTCCACAACGATAATTACACCCCTTCACCTCTCACCACCCTATATTCTCATCAATACCTACACACAAACACACCAGACAAAACCAAAAAATCAACACCGCCACACCACGCTCATTAGCCATCTTCCTTTATAACATTTATCAATTTTTTTATATTTTTCTCTTTATTCTATAGCGGGCAGGAAAAACAGAATTCACTTAGTGAGTGCTTATAAAAATTCCTTCTTCTCAAGCCAAGCAGCAACATAGTTGCACGAAGGTTTTGGAGCAAATCGGTTGTTATATTCATGAAAAAAGGTAAAAGCACAACTCCTTCCAATAAAAAGTGTTAAAGCTACGTCTAAATCAGCTTGTTGTTTGTAACAAGACTACAGCACATCCACACAGATAACAACGTTCTGATGAGATCACTTTTGGACAGTGTACCTATACCTAAGCTTTCATGAAATACACAGAAATCTCCTGTTATTGATTAAGAATACACTGCCTCCAAAATAATTGGTCAATCTACACAAGTCTGCGGTATGGCCTCTTTAAAAGTGACAGTGAAAAATCAACATATAATCGCTCCTGTAAAGATTTTTTTTGAAGCGTGAAGTTATGCGCGCATGTGCATCCACCCTCGGCGATCTGATAAATATACATGTAGAGTATATTCAGCGTCGAGATGGCCGACAACAATATCAACCAGACTAACCTCGCCGGCTGACCACCTCTACAGCCCCTTATTATATCAAATAAAAAAATTTGTCTCACTTCGTGTACAATTGTATCCTCTCTTAGATGGTTTTTTTTTCTCTCACCCCTATATTCTCAGCAATACCTACACACAAACTACCAGACAAAAACACGTTTTTGGCGGTTCTCACCACGCAACAAATGCGGGGCGGTAAAAATGTACCAAGGGGCTCAACAAACATCACAATTCAACCGTCTACTCATACGAACAACACCGCAACCTCACTTTATAATACTAAATATTATAGAAATAATGGCTTAACAAAACTATATAAAACACTACAGATAACCAATAGTGATTTTACACTGTGTAAAGGACTATCAAACCGCCGAGCCACCTCCGTTATCGATCGGTACAAAATCAATACCACACCACATCCCGGCTGCCAGCTACACCCAAACCCATCCCCCCGCCAGCCAAAATCCTGTCCTATTACTTGTAACAACCCCAGTCCCGCTTGTACCACTACAACACCTCCAGTTGTTATCAACCAATATTCCACAGACAATCACCCGGATGCTGTCTTTAATCTACAACCACCCACGAAGATGCAAAGAAGCGTCTGAAACTAGAGCTTTAGATTGACATTTTCGTATTCTTTTACAAGAGATCATTAAATATATTTATACAAGTAAAAAACCTTGGCCTTTGTATAAATGTTGTCTACCTGGTGTAAAAAATGTATATGTATGTATGTACATGTTGTATAAAGAAACATAACAACACACTTAAAATACCAAAACAATACCACCCACACCCGCCAGCTACACCCCAACACACACATGAGTCGTCACCCCCGCCAGTCAAAACCAATACCCCCGCGCACTAAAAAATCAACATCACACCCCGCTCATTAGCCATCTTCCTCTATAAAACTCATACTAAGCGAATTTATCGATTTTTTATATTTTCCTCTTTATCTCAAGAGTGCAGAATTTTATCGATTTTTATGTATGTTGTCTACCTCTCTCTGTGTGTGTGTGTGTGTGTGTGTGTGTGTGTGTGTGTGTGTGTGTGTGTGTGTGTGTGTGTGTGTGTGTGTGTGTGTGTGTGTGTGTGTGTGTAGTAGAAAGAAACAACACACTACAACAACACAGAACAATTAAAATATCAAAACAATACCACCCACACCCGCCAGCTACACCCAACACACACATGCGTAGTCACCCCTGCCAACCAAAACCAATCCCCCCCCCCCCCCGCCGCGCACTCAAAAATCAAAACCACACCCCGCTCATTAGCCATCTTCCTCTATGAAACTCTTACTAAGCGAATTTATCGATTTTTTTATATTTTCCTCTTTATCTCAAGAGTGCAGGATTTTATCGTTTTTATATATGTTGTCTACCTGTATAATTATATATATATATATATATATATATATATATATATATATATATATATATATATATATATATATATATATATTATATCATATCATATCATATCATATCATAACCCTCCACTCCCAAAGGAGTATAGGCCTTCAATAAACACATGCCAAGTCCTCCTGTCACGTGCCATCATCTCAAGTTCTTTCCACGTTCTCCTCATCATTTTCACCTCTGTTTCCATCTTTCTTCTCCATGTGCTTCTTGGTCTACCTCTGCCTCTCTTGTCCTGGGGGTTCCAGAAAAAGGACTGCCTTGTAATGATATCAACAGGTTTCCTCAGTGTGTGTCCTATCCATCGCCATCGTCTTCTTCTTATCTCTTGTTCCACTGGCACTTATATATACTTATGAGTATATATATATATATATATATATATATATATATATATATATATATATATATATATATATATATATATATATATATATATATATATATATATATATATATATATATGTTGGACTCTTGGTACTCTCTGTTTCAACGATTACGTTTTCACATGCTTATGATTAGAGCTACACACTTACCTTCCTTTTATCTGTGATAAATTCTCCCCTACGGCACTTTTCACGTGATTTATCTTGCACCGTGATTATCTCCCCATGAATAGTGCGATCCAATTGTAATTGCACGGGTAAGTGAACAACACTCACACAGAAATGTGTGCCAACTTGCATTTGAGTTCACCCAAGAACACACGCACAGTGCCCTGTTGAGTGCTGCACACTTACTTTTTTCTATATATATATATATATATATATATATATATATATATATATATATATATATATATATATATATATATATATATATATATATATATATATATATATATATATATATATATATATATATATATATATATATATATATATATATATATATATATATATATATATATACTTATGGAAAAAGTAAGTGTGCAACACTTTATAGGGCACTGTGCGTGATTTCATGGACAAAATGAAATAAAAGTTGGCACACAATGTGGTTGAATATTGAATAAAAGACCAAGTGATCACTTTGATTTTAGTGAAAATGTCATGAAAGAAAGATAAAAACTAAAGTCAGTGTGGCATCCCCACGAAAACATGAAATCTTGATTTCAGTACCGTGTATGTCCACCTATTCTGCACTGTTCTGCACGACACGGGTCTTAAACCTGGAATGTTCCTGGCAGTCCATGTTGCCTGAATAAACCTGTTACGCAAGTGCATAAGGCGTATGTAACGGTCTTGTGCAGGGGTGGTAACTCGTGGTCGGCCACTTCTATGGCGATCAGCAGTGGATCCAGTTTGGTGGAAACGAGCTTGAATGCGTGATATAGTGTTCCTGTGAACATTGAAATGTTGTGATGCAGCTAATATAGTCGCTCCAGCAGCTAACATCCCTATAGCTATTGCTCGCTGTTGTTGGTTCAATCTTGGCATTGTCAAAAAAGATGTTTCTGTTGGACTCTTGGTACTCTCTGTTTCATAATAATAATAGCCCCTTCAGTCATAACTGACTATGGGAATGCGCCCCTGAGGTGACAGCCCTCAGCTGCTTATTTTCCTGGTGCTCCTTTCGACGTTTTCTCCTCACCTCTGCTTCTTGTGTGAGCCTCTCTTCGCCCAATCTGAGGTGGCGCCGTAAATAGCATCGCCACTTAGTGCGATCGGCAGCTTTATCCTCCCATGTTGCTGGATCCATGTCCATTGCCCTCATATCTCTCTTGCACACATCTTTGAACCTCAGCTGTGGTCGCCCAACTGTTCTCTTGCCATCTGCTAATTGTCCGTAGAAGATATCTTTTGGGATGCGACCATCACCCATGCGGCGAACATGGCCAAGCCAGCGAAGTCTGCGCTGTCTAAGAAGCGTATACATACTTTGAAGGCCAGCACGTGACAACACCTCGACATTTGTCACTTTATCTTTCCACGAGATGCCGAGGATGCGGCGTAGACACCGCAAATGGAAGGCATTGAGCCTTCTTTCTTGCTTAGCATAGGTCGTCCAGGTCTCGCTGCCATATAGGAGGGTGCTGGTGACGCAGGCATTATATACCGCAGCTTTGGTCTTCATTGTGAGTTTAGAGTTTCCCCAAACACGCGATGTGAGGCGGGCAAAGGTAGCTGCAGCTTTGCCAATGCGGCTGTCGATTTCTGTATCCAGTGAGAGTTTGTCATTGATGGTAGACCCTAGGTATGTGAAGTGGTGCACCACTGCCAATTCATAGTTATCGATAGTGATAACTGGTGCAGCACCCACATCCTGACTCAGCACATTCGTTTTCTTTAGACTTATTGTGAGGCCAAAGTCCTTGCATGCTTTAGTGAAGCGATTCATCAAGCTCTGAAGCTCCTGTTGGCTTTGAGTGACGACTGCAGCATCATCAGCGAACAACAAGTCTCTTATAGTGACCCTTCTGATTTTTGTTTTTGCCTTCAGCCTTGAAAGATTAAACAGACGGCCATCTGACCTAGTGTGAAGGCATATTCCTTCAGTTGCATCTCTGAATGCATGTTTCAAGAGTAAGGCAAAGAAGATTCCGAAGAGGGTCGGAGCCAGAACACAGCCTTGTTTAACGCCACTTCGTATATCAAAGGGCTGTGACGTGCTTCCAGCATATTGGACTGTTCCCTTCATGCCGTCATGGAATGACTTTATCATTTCCAGCATTTTAGAAGGGCAGCCTATTTTCAGGAGGATTTTAAAGAGTCCATCCCTACTAACCAGGTCGAATGCTTTTGTGAGGTCTATAAAGGCGATATATAATGGTCTTTTCTGCTCTCTTGATTTTTCCTGAAGCTGGCGGAGAGAGAAGATCATGTCTGTTGTTGATCTGCCAGCTCGGAATCCACACTGTGACTCTGGATATATGCGCTCAGCTAACTTGTGTAGTCGCATTAAGATGACTTTGGCAAAAACCTTACCAACAATACTAAGAAGAGAGATGCCTCTGTAGTTATTGCAATCACTTCTGTCTCCTTTATTTTTATACAGTGTTACAATCTTGGCATCTCGCATGTCTTGGGGAATAGTTGTCTCTTCCCAGCACTGGCACAGCATCCTATGCAGGGGATGTAATAGCGTGCTCTTACAGCATTTGATTACGTTTTTCAACGATTACGTTTTCACATGCTTATGATTAGAGCTACACACTTACCTTCCTTTGATCTGTGATAAATTCTCCCCTACGGCACTTTTCACGTGATTTATCTTGCACCGTGATTATCTCCCCATGAATAGTGCGATCCAATTGTAATTGCACGGGTAAGTGAACAACACTCACACAGAAATGTGTGCCAACTTGCATTTGAGTTCACTCAAGAACACACGCACAGTGCCCTGTTGAGTGCTGCACAGTTACTTTTTTCCATGAGTATACATATTGTATATATATTGTATAATTGTTGTCTACCTGTTGTAAAATATGTTGTATAAATAAACAACACACTGCTGAGTCATACACAACAATTAAAATACCTACACAACCTACCTACACACCCGCCATTATCGAACTAATATATTGCTATATAAAAGTCACGCTCATCCACCTGAATCGATCGGAGTATTTTATTATATAAAAGTCACGTTCATCCACCTGAATGATACCCGTAGCGTGCATGAATCAAGTAGATCTGCCAGTTAATAAAAGCTTTCATAACTGACTTTAACAGCTTCTGCTCCCGAACTCCAACGAAGTTGCTTCCGTGCAACATGGGTTTCGAGAAGTAGCGTAAAGGTTTTCTGCCTACCAGAGGACGTTCAGCTGCTCACAAACATTAGTTGTGATCATATAGCCGAATGAAATAAATGTTTTGGATTTGAAGATGAAAATGAAAATGACAAAATCGGCGCAGAAAGACAAAATTCGGAGTGTATTAGTAGGACGCATGCGCTCGCAGGGAAACGACCTGACTTTTTGGCGTCCCCATTCTGCGGCTCCAGGGACGGTCGCCCACCCCTGCCCTCCGTCGCTACGCCATTGGTAGGCTGTAGTGTTGTCAGGGCGCTTGTTTCTTGCGGTAAAGCTACCGGGTTCTGGATTCGAAACCTGGTAGCTTCACGCTCCCATCGACCGATCTGTAAATGTGGTCCTGACTGGTCTCCTCACCTCATACAACTGGACCTAGCATATTGAAGTCTCTAACACTTCACTCCCCTACGGCATTGTCTGCAATGGGACCTTTAACTAAAAAAACCTACCCTCTGTCCTGTACTTACTGTTCTTAGTCTTCTATCATTTCCTAGACACAGTATTAAGGTCTTTGTCTTTTGTAGTCTGACCTATACTGTATAATAGGGGATGCCTGGCTGGCCGGGAGGATAGTGCGATTCGCTTGTATTGCTAGGCGGTGTTGTCGTACGGAAGGTACAGGGTTCAAACCCTGGGTAAGCCACTCACGTCTGTTGTTTTTCTGTTGTCTAGTGTTCTACTTCTTTATTTCTTACGAGTGCCTGAAAACATACCTTTATGTTTGTCTAATATTAATTTACCGTTTACAGGCCTCGGGTTTCCCTTCCTTATGTGTTATTAATGTGTATAATAGGGGAACAACAGAAGTGATTGCGTCATTAATAGGCTGGACTGTTATGTATTGCGGGTCGCACTAATGACCCGTCATCGAAGCATAATTTTTTGGTGATGCCTAGATGGCAGGGAGGATAGTGTGATTCGCTTGCATAGCTAGGCGGGGTTGTCGCACGGAAGGTCCTGGGTTCGAGTCCTGGCTAAGCCACTCACGTCTGTTGTTTTTCTGTTGTCTAGAATGTGATCTGGAAAAGTAACATCAGTTTTCCTGTGAAGATCAAATTATACAAATCACTTGTATTATCTATTCTCTTGTATGGGTGTGAGGGCTGGACACTCACTGCAGATACGGAGCGAAGGATTCAGGCTTTCGAGCATAAATGTTATAGAAGAATTTTGCGCATTTGCTATAAAGAGCACAAAACAAATGTCTATGTTAGAGAGAAGATAAACACCTATGCAGGCCACCAAGAACCACTTTTGTCAATAGTGAAACGTCGAAAGCTTGCCTGGTTTGAGCATGTAACTCGTCATGACTCCCTTTCGAAAACGATCCTCCAGGGAACAGTTGAAGGTAAACGGAGAAGAGGAAGGCAGAGAAAATCCTGAGCTGATAACATCAAAGAATGAGCAGGACACGGTTTTTCCACACGTGTACGCATTGCTGAGGATAGAGAGCAGTGGAGGACCCTGTCTGCTGATGCTTCCACCATGGCACCCCTACGACCCATGACGGGTTGTGATGATGATGATGAGTGTTCTACTTCTTTATTTCTTACGAGTGCCTGAAAACATACCTTTATGTTTGTCTAATATTTATTAACTTTAGTCGACGTGGTACTTGATAATGTTGTTGGTTTTGCTGCCACTTTCACCGGTCAGCGTGAACGGACCGCTAATGCTGTTTGCAATTAAACTTTAATTAAGCTTTCTTGTTTACACTTAAAAATGCAGAAACACCTGGCAAGTCATTTCTTCGCCATATTACTTCCGACTCACTTATCTCAAACTTACACAGGTGAAGTTTAGGGACAGTACAGGTAGTCGTGTATTTTCTTCTGGAGACTTGAAGGTAAAAACATAAAAAGCAAAATGAGTGACGACGTACCCGAGCACTATCGTCCTAGACTTTGTCATGTTGTTAAATGGCCAGATTTTCAGGGATACGGTTTTAATTTGCACGCGGAAAAGGGCAAAACGGGACAGTTTATTGGTAAAGTCGACGAATCCTCGCCGGCAGCGGCCGCGGGATTGAAGGAAAGAGACCGTATTGTGGAAGTGAATGGTGTGAACATTGGAAATGAAAACCATCAACAGGTTGTAGCAAGGATTAAAGCTGGTGGCGATGAAGCAACCCTGTTGGTTGTAGATGCTGATACCGACGATTGGTATAAGGCATCGAAGAAGACTGTGCGAGGGGACCTTCCAGAGGTACTGTTCAAAAGTGCTAAACGGGACGAAGACGAGGACAAACTTTCAGGTGGGTGTTATCTGCAGTTACATTGTTGACATTTTGTAGGGGGGCGTGACCATAATCAACCAAAAATAGAGATTAGGGCCTACTGTAATGTTGATAACGAGGTTGAGGTAGCACTCGCATTTTTTTTAAGTGAAGAAAAATATTCTGTTTAGTCTCTGAAGAGTAGTAGTTAGGATATAGGCCTCTCTCTCTCTCTCTTAATAAGAAAATTAGAAACAATGAAAGTTAACTTTAAACTAGTGACATTACTTAAATCATTCCTGTCCGATAGACAGCAAGTAGTGTGGTACAATAACTTCTTGTCAAGCCCAACTATTATTGACACCGGTGTTCCTCAGGGTTCTATTCTCGGCCCTCTACTTTTTTCCATTTACATAAATGACTTTCCACTACACATCGAGCACTCATCCTGCGACCTATTTGCCGATGACTGTACCATTTATACTAGTGATAAAAGTTGCAACACGCTAGAAATATTATTACAAAGCGACACAGACAATCTTATTAAGTGGAGCAATGAAAACTGCATGCAAATAAATATCATTCAAACAAAATGTGTGATAATATCAACTAGACAAAAATTACAAAACTCACCGAAAACAACACTTCAGCTCTACATTGGAACCTCTTTAATTGAAAATGTAAATGAAAATAAAACACTAGGACTCATAATTGACCAACATTTAAGTTGGAATTCACATGTACAAGCACTGACCAAACAAATGGCACAAAAAGTTTACCAGTTAGCTAAAATCAAACATTTCCTAGATGAGGAGACACGAAAAATGTTCTATACATCCCAGATACAAACACATCTAGACTATTGTTCCACAATTTGGGATGGCTGCACCATGTCCAACACTAAAAGACTATTCATTACAAAAACGTGCAGTGCGCCTAATTTCAGACAAAAACCTCACACAGTGTGTAGACGCATATACATATCTTAACTCTTTATAAAGGATCAGGGGTTAGACGCGTTTGGCCCAATCGACTTTAAAAAGCCTTCAGTATATGTGCCTCTGTTTGAGACTGTTTCTAATTATAACTACCCACAAACCACCCAAAACGTCATTTCCGACTGAAAGTACATTCTTTTAAATACCGCACGTGTTTAAGAGTGAACGTGTTTCTGTTTTGAGATACAACAATAAAAACGCACTGGGGTGGCCATTTTTGCTTGGGCCAAACCCACTTTTTTGCTTGGGACTGAAAGAGTTAACATATTACCACTAAGAAAGCGCCTTCTCTTCAACAAAGCCAAATTTATTCACAAAATCTTGTCACAGAATGCTCCAACGTATCTTTGGCCTATTTTCAAATACAGCGGAAGACGCAGTCAACGCTTAAATAAATTACACATGCCCAAGCCTAGGCTCGACTTATTTAAGAAAAGTTTAGCTTTTTCTGCTGCTCATCTGTTGAATACTCTTCCACTCGACTTAAAAAATACTCTTATTCCATATTCATTCAATCACAGACTTTTCAAATACATCATGAGTGCAGATTATATGCCACCCTAATTTCATTATGTTCTTAAATAATTAGGCCTACATAACATCATATGTAGGTTTTAAAGATAATTTTGTCCTGTTTAATATTAATTATGATCAGGTACTGTAAATCTGTGTAACTCTTATTGTACTGTTACAATGCTGGGATTTTATTTTATTTTGTTATTTTAATATTTAAATAATATTTAGGATACATGTGAGAATAAATGGATTCAGTATGGAAGATGAGAGAAAGGAAGGGCAGAATGTTAGACGGGCCTGCGTGCCCAATTCTAAACCCTTTGAAAATAACGTTCGTTCGCTCTCTCTTATATATATATAGTGTCTCTAATTCCAGAGAATTTATTTCAGTTGCCAATATCTGATAGTCCATTCTTCATTTTTTTTTATATTATGAAGAAAAAACCACCTCAGATGGGTTATAATTAGGGTGGTATAAATGAAAACTTAATAAGTATAGCCAGCAGGTGGGCTTGAACATCAATCTAAAGAAGACAGAGGTCATGACGCTCAATGTGAGCAACCCTGAGCCCATATCAGTAAGGAATCAGCAACTGGAACAGACAGACACCTTCACATACCTAGGATGCATAGTAACACCAGACGGCGGAGCAAGCAAAGACAGCAACAGCAGAATGAAAAAAGCAAGAACAGCCTTTTTTAGTCTAAACATCTGGAAGTCGTCTCAGTACAGCACAAGCACAAAATTAAGATTATATCAGAGCTGTGTGCTTTCTGTGCTTCTCTATGGTGCAGAATGCTGGAGAGTTACAGATTAAAGAGAAGGAAATGTCGAAATTGTCCTCTTTTCACACAACATGCCTAAGAAAAATTATCCGAATCTTTTGGCCGAATACCATCACCAACCAAGATCTGCTTACTGGGAGCAAGCAAGAGTACATGCACACCATTATAGCTGGAGCTGGGTTGGCCATGTCATCAGAAGAGACCCCGATGCCATCATAAGAACAGCTATGCTATGGACCCCTGAAGGAAAATGAAATAGAGGCCGACCAAAAACAACTTGGCGGAGGACTGTGGAGGCTGAGATGCAAAGAATGAACCAGAGTTGGGGCACTGTACGAAGGATGGCCACCGACCGAGCAAAGTGGATCAATTTGTTGTTGCCCTACAAGACGCCACTAGGCGTGATGGCCACTGACTGCTTTGACGGTCGGCGGCTAAGGATCAAAGAAGAAGAAATGAAGACTAGTGGGACGTATTCTTCGATGCCATCCAAATAAGATGCCCATGCTGTTAAGATTAAGGTTAGGTTTAGGATTCCATTATTACTGCATCTTTTAAATTTTGTTTGTTTGTTTGAGCTAATATCGAACACACAATCCACTGTTCTTCTTTTCAACCTGGGTAAGGATTAGGGCATACCTGTCAACCTGTACGTATTTTTCGTACAATGTACGTATTTTTGATACTTTTAGCAGTGCATGTGTATGGCTTGAACAGACAAGCCGTACATGGACTCTTTCTCTGTCCTTCTTCTCGAAAATAAATCTTTTCTTCCCCCCCCTATCTCTCCCCACCCCCCCCCCCCTTCCCCCCCAAACAAATTTTCATAATTTCCCCCCTTCTCTCTCTGTTCAATTTGCCCAGATAAGATCTCATCTCCCTGCCCCTCCTCACAAAATTTTTTTTTACAGGTTAAAAATTCAAATCACCCTCAAGATCTCTAATTACGGGTGAAGTCTCTAAACTCACCCCAAACTTAAATTTTCTTTCCAACCTTTTCGCTTTCTTTTCTCTCCATGACGCTCAATTTACAACCCCTTTTCCCATTTAGGTTATCAGCCCCACGCAAACAGACACCGGACTAGGAACCTTGGAACTAATATGATTCGATAGAAAAACGCATCATTGTCTTTCAAATTTTTCAAAAAAGCAAAACCAGCCTTTTTTTTTTCATGAGATTAGTCACTTTATTCCTCTCATTTATACACAACATTCCCCACTCCTCCCAAAAACTTCCATCCTTTCTCGAGCACTGTCTCTCTTGCTTTTTAATGCTCCCAGTTCAGATTAAAGAGAAGGAAATTCACTCAAGCACTTTTCCTCTTTTCACTTAATTCTTGACTTCCCCCTAAGGACCAGAACCTTTCTTCCCACCAGAATTCGGTTAATTATTTTCAATATCAGGTCCAAAACCCGCCCGAGAGGCCCAGCCCCCTGAAGATCCAAGCAAAACAAAAACCCCTGAGGTTTATTCAAAAGTTTCCAAAGAAACACTTTCTTTTTCCCTAAGGAGCAAATTAAATATCTCAGAAAAGAACGTTACAATTCAGGCTTTGCCTTCCCTAACATCCAAATTATGCCCTGTTTTCAAAAGAAAAAACCTGTAAAACTAGTCCCCCCTTTTTAACCGTCCTTCGGCATCTTTTCCCAACCTCCGGGCGGCTTAAGGTCTCATTAGGCAAGTCAACCTGTAAGTATTTTTTTTTTTTTTTTTGAGCTGTACAGGGGAAGGACCTCCTGCGATTCCATTATCCCCTACTGGAATCTTTTTCCCCCCCCCCCCCCTTTCAAAAACCTAATTTAGTTGTTCAAAAGGAAGACTTTAAAAACAAAAAAAACATTTCAATAAAAAAAAACAATCTTTGATAACACCTTAAACCTAAAATTTTTCCTGTAAAACAAACTAAAAAACGAACATTCAAAGAAACAACCCCAACACACACACAACCCACCTCTCTCACCCTTTTCAGACTCCTGTCCAACCGCCTCCCCCCCTCAACCCCTCCATTGTGACGGATGTATTCCAACCGGCCCCCCCCCCCCCCCTTCACCCCCCCCCTTAACCTTTTAAATAACTTTCTTCATAAATATTTTTTTTAACCTTTTCCCAACAAAATATTTTTCCAACACTCCCAAGTTTTTTTAAAATTTTTAAATCAGAAACCTATTTTTCAGCCCAGGTTTTAATTTTAAACCAATTTTTTTTAAACTCCACGCTCGCAGCAAACCAAATCCTTTTAAAATTTTCTTTTTTTTTTTTCTTATTTTTTTTTTTTTTTCTTTTTTTTTTTTTTTCTTTTTTTTTATATTTTGTTTCCCAACAATTCGGCAAAAACTTTTTCGAAAACGGCCTCAAAAAACAAAAATCAGCGTTGACAAATTTATTGTTCGACGCCAATTAGTTTTAATACTAAGCTACCTATAACCTTGGTAAATTTCCAAAAACCTTTTTTGCATTCAATCGTTGCTGTACTTAAAATATATTTAAAGTCCATTAATGAATAACTGTGTAGGCATTAAAGCAAAAAAAAACATTCCGTTGAGTTTCCTACTGGAAAATTATTTTCCAGATAAAAAAAAACCGAAATCTAAGCGGCGATTTCACTGGTCTAGGCTTGAATTTTTTAAATACAGAAATTATGTGGTAGTACATTTTTTTCTTGCCCAGGTTTTTTTTACAATTTTGGTTGAATTTTTTTATTCCTGGAATCTCGGCGTCTGTTTTTAAACTGAAGTCTCTCGCAGCAACCAATCAAATCCTTTTATACCCAACAATTCGGCAAAAACTTTGAATTCGGCCTCAAACACTTTTGGCTTTCAGCGTGACATGACGTAATTTTAAAGTTACCTGTTATCAGCCACGCTTGCCAAGACACTTCGACGCCAATTTGTTTAAAAAAAAGCTAAGTACCTATAACTTGGTTAAATATTGCTGTTGTTTTGCTTTGTTGCAATTTAATCGCTGTCTTAATCTTTCCAGTTATATCTTGCCCTTCAGTATATTTCCGATAAATTAATGTCATAATATTCTGTGTAGGCATAACTAAAAAAAAAAAAATGTTTGTTTGCGTTGAGTAGGCCTACTTTATTCCAGCGTTCGAGATTCACTGCTTTATTTTTCATAAAGCGGCGATCTATTATCACTGGTCTAGGCTATGAATTTTTAAATACTAATTTTGTAAATTTGTGGTAGTACATTTTTTCTTCCTAGATTAATATTCTGTTCACAATTTTGTTAATTTTTTGCTGTTGCTTTGCTTTGCTTTATTTTATTTTTGTTGTTCTCTTAATCTTTCCAGTTATATTTTGACCATTTCAATATTTCCAATAAATTAATATCATAACATTTTGTGTAGGCCCTGCAGAAGTAGAAAAATAAAGTTTATTTGCATTGAGTAGGCCTACCTACTTTATTTCAGCGGTCGAGATTCGCTGATTTATTTTTTAAAGTGGCAATTTATTATCACTGGTCTAGGCTACCAAATCTTAAATAATTTTGTAAATTTTTGGGGCTATGTTTTTCTTCCTAGATTTGATATTCTGTTCATAATTTGTTAAATTTGTTGTTGTTGTTGCTGTTAGCTGTTTGCTTTGCTTTGTTGTATGTTTTTTTTTTTTTTTTTGTCGTTCTCTTAATCTTTCCAGTTATAGTTTGATCATTTAAATATTTCCAATAAATTAATGTCATAATATTCTGTGTCTGCCCTACATAACTAGAAAAAAAATTTGTTTGCGTAAACTTCGCTGCTTTATTTTTTTAATAAAAAAGTCCACACAGACTGCAGGAGGTCCATGAATGCAGACACACTCACTTCTTTTTTACAGTGTAAGATTAACATTGATACATGCTGTGCAGACTTTAAGCCCACAAATGCAATTCTGCAAAGTGCTAAAAGTGCATGTGTTGATTATAATACAAAACACTGTGCATCGAAAGAATAGCACTGAATATAAACGATCACTAAGTTTTTTATATGTAAAGAACAGCATGAGACTATTAGCATGTTTTATACCACACTAATTCAAATACTAATAGATTTGTATATGTCATTTCTCGTTTTAAAACTGTATTGTGTATAATTTATTAATATATTTTTTGCGTAAGGATTTTTGGGTGTTTGTAAGGATTTTTTTTTGTCCAGTGTACAGATTTTTGTCTCAGGAGGTTGACAGGTATGTTAGGGTTAAGTTTTGGAATCCTAAACCTAACCTGGTTGAAATGAATAACAGTGGGACATGGGACTTGTTTGTCGATGTCATCCTAGTAAGTCGTCAATGTTGTTTGGGTTAGGATTAAGGTTAGGTTTAGATCTAAACCTATTGGGGGTCGAAGTTGGTCAGAGGTATGGTGTCTGCCTCTAATTCTAAAGATACTGGGTTCGCACCCAGCACAGGGAATATAATTGATGAAAATTTTTTTTTCAGAACTTGTACCTTATGACATCATACTCCCTACTGATCTCCTGGGTATTGAGATCAAATGACTAGCCTTCTTGGATAAGGGAGAAAAATAGGAGGTTTTGTGTGCAAGTTGCGCACATTAAAAATCCTTCGGAGGTTGAAAATCGTAAGAGTTAGGGCCATACAGCTACTGCTTTGGCAAGATTAAAAAATTAGGAAACCTACCCACCACAAAAATATTTATAGAATGTGTCATTCCTGTATACATACATTGGGATCCTTGCCAGTGCTATTGAGTTCGTACACTGTGCAGAGATCCTCCTTGTGTGATCTAAGGGAGGAGATTGTATCACTTATGGAGTTGTCCGTAGGCAATGAAGATGGTCCTTAAAAAAACCAAACCTAAACCTATTATTTAAATGGCATCAAAGACACGTCCCACTATTCTTCAAGTCAATTTATTCAGTTCCCAATAGCTTATCATGGCATCCTGTCGTTATTGTAACACTCAACAGTTTTCACTGTATTCACAAATTTTATTTACCAAAATATAATTTAATAAACAGTAGTCCTCACTGCTTTGAGTTAGTTAATATTTAATGCAGAAGTAATATTACACTGTGCTGCAATTTTTATGTTTCATGAAAACTTTACCACATTACGTGTGGATTTGTTTACCTCTTTATGAGTTGCTAACAGAGCTTTCTTTTGAATTGTTCTTCCTAGTTAGTTTGCATTTTCCATCTTTTCAAACTTTAGAGTTATGCTTTTGCATTTTTGCTGCTTATAAATGGTAACGTTTGCTACCATTATCATCAGTACTTTTTAGCTCTTAGTGAAGCATGGGCCTTCAACAAATTTATACCACGCTTTTTTTTACCCTGTGCCGTTCTTTCAAGGTCCTTCCGCATCTTCTGTATCTCTTTATTTTTAAGTCTCCTGTTCCTTTTTCCGTGTTTTACAGTCTCAGTTTCCCTTATTCTGGGGGTTCCAGAAAATGGACTGCCTTATACAGGTTTGTAACCCTTTATCTGAAATCATCAGGGACAGTTTTGTTTTGGAAAGCGGATATTTTTGGTTTTTAAAATGTCGCCCAAATCGATAGAAAGGTAGCCCTAAATAGCCCAAGTCACCCAATCTGCATTCAAAGACATTGCAGAAAGTCACCCAAAATAGCCAAAAGTCCCCCTAATTGTGATTAAACAGTAGCCCAAAGAAACTTTTGATTTTCAGAAATTTCATTTTTCGGGTGTTTTGATAACAGTTTACTTACTTAGTCGTTCCTTTTCTACCGTGAGGTGTAGAGGTTTGGAAGAGAGAGCGCCATACTATCCTATCGGCTGTCTTCCTCCTCGCCTGGTTCCATTCTAGTCCTCGGTCCTTCAAAGATTGTCTTATGTTGTCCTCCCAGCAGACACTGGGTCGTCCTGGAGGTTTGATTCCTGGCTGTTAGTTTCCCATGCTTGTCGTGGGAGCCGATCTTCTTCCATTCTGCAGACATGGCCAAACCATCTTAGTTTGTTCTACTTCGGTCTGCAGGGGTTGGGTTTTTAGGCCTTGACATATCGTCTGGTTGCGGACCATGTCTCTTCTTGTTACTTCAACCACCTTCCTCAGATACTAATTTCTGAGGTTTGGATCTGGCTTTTGTGGGTTGTAGTCATTGCCCATGACTCGCATCCATATGTCAAGTCTGGGACGTAGAGCAGTTTACAGCCATCTTCGTCTTCTTACCAACTTCTCTTTTGCAGAGGAATCCTCGATTTATGGCCTGAAAAAATCTCCCAGCTGCTGCTCTTTGGGTAGCCAACTCTTCTTTGATGTATCCCTTCCGGTCTGTGACAGCTCAGAGGTATTTAAAATGGTTGACCTGCTCCAGGACCTGTTCTCCCAGCTTAATCTGATGCCTTCTTTCCTCTCATGATATCACCATGGTTTTTGTTTTAGAGCTGCTTATGACCATCCATCTCTTCTCCAGCTCTTCCTTCCAGACTTGCAGGTTGGATTGAAGATGTGCCTCTGATTTAGCAATCAGGGCAACAAATGCCTGAAATACAGACCTATCTCATCTTCCAGTACCCCACTGAATACTTTCCTGTCCTCTCCTTACATGTCTTGATGGCATCATCCATGAGGAGTATGAAAAGATAAGGTGACAGGATATCACCTTGTCATACACCAGTTTTGGTCCTGAAGTCTTCTGACTTATGGTTTGCCGCCCTCACATAATTTCTGCAAGACTTGTAGAGTCTCTGTATAGCATGAATCAGAGGTGCTGGAATGTTCTTCCTTGCCAAACAGTCCCAAAGTTTGTTCCAGGGGACCTTGTCAAATGCCTTTTCCAGATCTAAGAAACAGTTTATAGACCTGTAATTACATCTAGTCTCCTAACTGTGAGCCCTACACATTATTAGCATTCTTTCCTCACATCTCTTGTTCCACAGGTGTTTTTTCTGGATAACATTTGCTGTGTTAATTGGATATAATTTGTGTCATATCAGATCATGAACAGGTGAATGGAGATGGTGATCGACATAGAGATTCACATTCAGAGCCAGAAGTGGAAGAGACTAATGCCTCTGGCCCTTTGCATAATGGAAATACAGTCAATGAGGATGCCTCTCATAAACCTCGTTTATGTCACATCAAATACTGGCCACACTTCGAGGTAGGATAATTTACTGCTGTCCTACTTTGAATTTTTTTTGCTTTTGGTCATCACTTATTGTCCCCATTTCTTTCTTTTCAGATCTGTGTTAATCATAAATCCCTGCAATTTCAAAGACTGTACATGTGATTGAAGCAGCTGCTGTAGGGTAGTGATTAGTGCACTGGCTTCCCAGCTCGGTGGTCCTGGCTTGATCCCCATTGGGATTTTTAGACCGCAAACAGCTCCAGGGTCGACCCAGCCTCATTAATTGCGTACTAGAGCAACTCTGGGAAGGTTAAAGGCAGCCGGCGTGATGCTGACCACATCACCCCTAGTGTGCAGATGGTCAAGAAAATATGGGCCTAACACCATATTCCCAATATGCCTCCATAGGCGTGTAATGGGATCATTAACCTTGCATATGATTGTGTTAACAGTCTTCTACTGCTAGAGTCAATGTCTAACCTTCTCTGTGGTGGAGCAACTGTTTAAAAGATTAAAATATACAGTGTGAGCTTTGTGACTTTGATTTCCTGGCCTGGCGCTAGAAAGTCCTAGTATCATATTAAGATACCTGCCCCATGTCGTCCCTGGTGGTCTCTGAAGAGACAAATAAAGAATTGGACTGCTGCTTTCTGAGGTGTGTCATAAGAGATGGCTGTTGTGAGATTGTACATGGCGTTGGCAACCCCATCATGCAATACAAATGGCTATGGAAAGCACCACTTCAAGAGCACAAGAATTGCTTTGTCGCAGACATCTTACAAATGGACCTGCTGCATAGGTTGCTTCATGCTCAGTAAATACACTGCTCCAGTTTTTTTTTTCCATCCAAAGGGAATGATATTATGATAAATGTATAGAAAAGAAATAAAGTGTTTAATACATGTGTTTTATTTAAAACAAGGATTATTATTATAATTTTTTAAATGCTAGACAATACATTTTCAGTGTTAAATAAAATTGGGGAAAAATTGTCAAATTTTTAAATGTAAAACCAAAATGTGCCTGGTATGATGATGGATACCAACGGGATCTATACTCAAAATCAAAACCATTTTTGCCAGGTCACTTCGATGATGACGGAAATAAACAGGCAGATGGTTGATTCTGCCGTTGAAGCCCTCAATAGGCGTGATGGGAAACAATGGCAAAGAAAACTATCTGCTTTGCCCTAAGACTGTCGACACCACTAGGGTAATGGCCACCTGAAACTGTTAGTTTGACGGTCGGTCGGCATTAAAGCTCGGAAGAAGAAGAATGATGATGGACCAGGTTGATCTATACTCAAAATAACAACACATTTTCTGGTGAATTCTTCAGAAGATGATGACTTGGAAAAGGAATTGCATAAACAGGAAAGACACCGGTATGTTTCTGCAGATCATAATTGTAATGAAGCATTATTCAAGAGAAAGTTTTGGTAAGACTATGAAGTGATGGAATCTATTGGTAGGCTAAAAGTCGAGTCCGTTTTCGGTGCCATTCACAGCTGTCGACACCACATTTAGGCTGCTTGTAGAGTTGCTTCAAGCATATTGGAAACTCAAGTTAGTGTAGTTTGACTCTTTTCGGCATTAAAGTTAATTTTAATTTATCTGTGCTAAGCTATAAAAGACAATTTTGCAGGAGTACGTTTTTTTTTCTTTTAAGCGAACGAATTATGAACATAAGAATGACTGAATGATCCTAGTTTAAATGACATTTAAATTCTTTGAGAATTCTTGAATAAATGTTTCCTTTTTTTTAAAGTCACAGTGTGCACCTTTTTTTAATTTAATGGTAAAAAAAAATAATTTAAGTCGGAGCTGGAGCAGTCACTTTACTTTCTATGCCAGAGCTTAGCTGGAGCAGTCATTTTTTTTATGCCAGAGCTTAGCTAGAGCAGAGCTATTAAGACATATGACTGCTCCAAATCCCAGGTCTAAAGTGACCCACAGATATGTTTATAATTAATCCAGCAACATTGCCATCAATACTGGAGAAGGAAATATTCATGAAGCAGTAGCACAGATTTTGGCAGCATCTTCTTCTTCGTTCGTCCTGACAAGGACGGTGGTTGCGTTGTGTCTGTTTGCGCCTAAGCTGTGATATCTGCACCTTTCGGTCGACACATCCGACTTCTGCACGGCATTTTTTAAGGACCGGGTTTGCCTTCCCATTTCGATCCATGCTCGCTCAGCCAGCCTGCACTGCTGCAGACTGTTTCCAGGACCACCACGTGGAGGTGGAGCACGGTCTTGACCAGCTCTGGTTCGCTGGTCCTGACGCAGGCAGTCAAGCTATGAGTTGCTGACTGCATTCACTATTGCTGCATCTTGGGGTCCCTGGCAGCATCTGAGCCACGAAGATAAAAACATGATAAAACTTTGATAAAGACAAGAAATGGACATAAAACGTGTGCCTATTAGTATCAAGGTGTTGTGAGAAAAGGTTCTTAACCTGCTAATATATTCTTGACTGTATGGCTGTAAGAAACATCTTCAAGACATACTGTTATTGTTGATCAGAAACAACTTCATTGCACTCCGGGCGAATGCATAGAACAAAACCTCAATTTAATGTGTGAGACATCTGTACTTACGTTGTTTGTATTTGTTTTTTTATTGTTTGTTTGTTTCTAGGCAAGGGGAGGTCACACACACATACATTCACACAGTTTTGGTTTTGATTATTCTATTTGGACTGAGTAGAGGGGAGAAGAAGATGCTATATTTCGATATTGGAAATCAGATTTTATTGTCTTGAATTTACTACACTATATATCCTAATTATAACTCATCAAGGGTTGAACGGGATACTTTATCCAAAAAGAAAAATCTGTACTGACATTGTCTTAAAAATTAGCAGAATGTTTACATAATAGTTGGGTTAATTTTCTGTGAAATCAGAACAAAAAAATTGCATGGCAGTTTGGTATTCAGGAATATTGTACAGATGCGTAATATAGTGGGTGATACCATGCCCTGTGAAGTAGGCATAGCTAGCAGTCCTTTTCAAGACTAGCCGTTATCAGAGCTTCATCGTGCTTGCTGATAGATACTATTAGCCTTTTCCGGGCTTAGCATTTATCAGTGCTGCTCTGTAGTTCAGAGTTCTCATGGTTTTTTTTTTTTTGACTGGTAATTGCACCCAGGTGTAATCGATGGACTTCTTTGTAAGTTGAAAGATGTGTGTAGCTACAAGAAGGCAGACACCTGGGTGGTTGGGGGGGGGGGGGGGGGGGGGGGGGGGGGGGGGTGTAGGTGGTTGGGATTGTTACTCAGTAATAGCCATTTAAAGATTATTATTTGGTGGTAATAGCAAGAGGACCTGATTCCTGCATCTTACTATATGAAGATTTGTTTATGAAACATTTTGCATAATGAATTTGTTTCTTTCTGTGGCCTCCTTCAGGGTTTTGGATTCAATCTTCATGCTGAGAAGGATAAACCTGGCCAGTACATAGGCATTGTGGATGACAATTCACCAGCCAGCACTGGAGGTCTGAAAGTAAATGACAGAATAATTGAAGTCAATGGTGTCAACATTGAACAAGAAACCCACACAGAGGTGATTACCAGGATTAAGGCAATTTATGGGGAGGCCAAGCTGCTAGTAGTGGATAAAGAAACAGATAGCTACTACCAGAAAAAGGGGATCACTGTGTCATCTAGCATGCCCCAGACTGAATATTTGGTTACTCCAGATGCTGATGGTAAGTTCAGTGTGTATGTCTGTCATGTCTAGTTGTTACTGTGGGATCTCTGTATTGGAAGAAACTATACAGAACCTTTGTCCCTGATATACAGAAAAATAGATTAAGGACAGAGAAGCTTAACAAATAAAAACATTCTTAAAATAATGAAACCTGGAAGCAGATTAGGTAATATGGATGTTAAAAAAAAAGAAGTTTGTAAACGTGTAGTGATACACGAAGAAATGCAACCCTGTGACTCTGACTAAATAATGTGGTGTAGTTCCATAACAGATACTGCTGTAGAGGAGTGAAGACACCACTATATTAGGTTATATCGTTGTGAGGTAGATGACCAGTTCCCTTCTTCGATGTCTTTGCCTTCTCTAACCCCCCACTTTTACTGCTGGTGAAAAAAAGAAGGGAGAGAAAAATAGGAGGTTGAAAAAAATTGTTGCAGAAGTTGCAGCAAAAGCTACTGCATACCCCAAGGACACAACCAACCATTATTATTAAACATACCATTACCAGGGAAGAGAAGTGTGTGGAGGCTAGAAACAAATGGTGAGATTTATGCATTGAAACCAATGACAGATTATGAACATTTCCCTGAACATTGTATATTTTTAACCACTTTTAATTAACTACATGGAAGATTTTTAAATTTGTTGCGAATCAGAGCTTTGTTGCTCAAAATCTCTCTGTTCTGCTTATCATAGAAAGGTGAAACACTTTTATGGTACATTTTAATCATTCAAGATTTGACTGGCATTAACACAGCCAATAAAATATAATAACTATAAATAATGAGGACATAACTTCATTAAAGTAAGGGAAATAATGAATAGCATACATAGATTGTGTTTCATGTTTGAAAGGGATGGGTATCTATACAACAAAAATAGCTGCAATCCAACCAACATGTTTGGGACGAACATTAACTTTTGCTGATGACTTGCTCATTTAAGGACTGGTTCAGATAGAAATGAAATGGTTAAAAGCATGCATGAGACACTTCTAGCAGTTTCTAAATGGTATGACGAAACCAGCTCCAAGGTCAATCCCAACAAAGCCTGTTGTGTGCTTTGGTGCACCTTGAATAACTCCATATTGAAAGCAGATCTTCCAGACATTACTCTCAGTGGACAGAAAATTGAAAGGCAGAACAAGTTGAAATACGTTGGAGTAGCTTTCAATTGTGGGCTATCATATAAGCACCATGTTGATCACATCATACAGTAGTGCAAGAGAGGAATGGCAGCCCTAAAAACAATGGCTGCAGCGCACGCGGAGCAGAGATTACGGTTTCTCCTGTATCGTCAGCTGGTCTTATCTGTAATCGAGTATGACCTGGGAATACTCACGCTGTCAATATCACAAAGTGAATGACTGGAACGCATTCAAAATGAAGGGATGCGTATAGTCTTGGGCTGCACGTGAGATACCCTATTGTGATGATGCTGCACATGCTTGGATTGCTGTCAATTAGATCCAGATATACGTTGGCCCAGGTAAAGGTGTACATGCGTGTAACCACAGACAAAAGGCATCCCCTGCATGGGAACATAGCTGACATCAAAGGAGCGAGAATAAAGAGGGGGATGTCATGGATGGTGCAGGCAGAGGAGACTATTAGACAGGTGACCCCAGTTGAAAATATATTCAAGGGAGGAGAATAGAGTAAGTCAGATGAGAGCTGGATGAACTACCAGCAAGTCATCATCAGCCTTGGTAGAGAATGCAGAACTTGGGCCAGTGGGAGAGCAGAGCTGGAAATTGATCAGCTTATAAATGATAATGCTGGGGATGATGATGCCATTGTGTACACTGATGGGTCTGTAATCTGTGGTAATAAATCAAGGTGGGGCTTCTCTGCTAGAGTAAAGGGCAGAATCGTCGCTGAACATAGCGGGGCTTACATGATAACAACCTCCAGCATGAGAATGGAGGTAGAGGCAGTTACTGCTGCCTTAAGATGGCTGTCTGAGACTTTATTAACAAAGGCAGTTATTGTATCAGACTCGCAGTCCATTCTTTGAAAGGTCCAAAGTGGTTGGCTTCGACATGAATGGAAAACCTCCATAGAAGCATAGAATCTTCAAGAACTGATATGGATCTACTGTCCTGGTCATGCCGGGGTACGTGGCAATGACAGAGCTGACAGACTAGCTTCAAGAGCACCCATAAAAGGTGCATTGGCCATGGATAAGGAAGAAATACTGAGGGCAATTCATGTTCATCTATTAGAGAATGACACTGCAATCGATGAATCATCAAGGCTAAGACTGCTGGAATTTGGCATCAAACGTAAGACCAGCAGGGATGGACGTATGAGAGGACGCATCCGCCGTGTAAACAACCAGTGCGTAACAGGTACAATTAGCATTCATACCCTTCGACATTTACTGAGGGAGACTGAGCACCTTTGAGTTTGCCCGGAGTGCAGTGACGTTGATTGTGATTAACATTAAGGTATGGGTATTTGATGGTGAAAGGGGATGATGTGCCGATGTAATCAAGGTGTTTCTTCAAGCAACTAGGTTTGTAACTAGCGAGTCCTGTGTTTTCAACACAGCTGTAGTAGTGACCAACTTTCTCGCGAGCTTTACATTGAGTTCTTAAACTTAAAGCTATGTATTTTATACTTACTTACTTACTTAGTTGTTCCTCTTCTACTGTGAGGTGTAGAGGTTTGTAAGAGAGAGCACCATACTATTCTGTCAGCTGTCTTCCTCCTGGCTTGGTTCCATTCTAGTCCTCGGTCCTTCAAAGATTGTCTAATGTTGTCCTCCCAGCGGATTTTGGGTCGTCCTGGAGGTCTGGATCCCTGGCTCTTAGTTTCCCATGCTTGCCATGGTAGCCGATCTTCTCCCATTCTGCAGACATGGCCAAACCATCTCAGTTGGGACTGTTCTTGTATTTTATTCAAAGGTGAATTTCACTCAATGGAACTGGCAGTGGTTTCGAAAAATTAATATTCTGTTATGACTTATAATGGTGAAACATGTTTTAGTGATCCACTTTTATTGTTGTTACCATGTGCACTGGTTTGGTTTGAAGGACCATCTTCATTACACATTGACAACTCCATCAGTGCATCGATCTCCTCCCTTAAATCACACAAGGAGGATCTCAGACAGTGCATGAACTTCATAGCATCGGCGAGGATCCCAATGTGTGTATACAGGAACCACACATTCTATTAATATTTTGGTAGTGGATAGGTTTCATAATTTTGTAAATTTTACCAGGGCAGCGGCCATGTGGTCTACTCTTTACGATGTCCAACTGCAGAGGGATTTTTAACATGCACATTTTGCACAAGGAACCTCCAATTTTTTTGGCCCTTATCTGAGAAGGCTAGGCATCCAATCTCACTACCCAGGAGATCAGGGGGAGTATGACATCATTAGGAAAATTCTGAAAAAAATTTTCATCAGTTATATTCGCTGTACTAGGGAGCGAACCCAGTACCTTTAGAATTAGAGACGGATGCCATTCCTCTTAGCGTCTTCGACCTCCTGTCTTTTTATCCAATGTCATTGAAAAAAAAAACAAAGCAGAAAATAAATACATTTTGTTGCATAGACTAAAAGTGTATGGCCAGTTGTCATTATTCCATAATTCGTCACATGGTTTACAAATTTAAATGTCATGTTGCTGACACCTGAAAGCATAAAATATTTACAGTGAGGATTGGCACCATTAGAATAGCTAGGTAAATGTGACACTTGCATGGCTAGGTAAATGTGTCAGCTGTTTTTTTTGTTTTTTAAACCATGAAAATTACAACTGCTGCGGATGCTACAGCTACCATTACTGCTATTAGATTGTTGATTTTACCTCTCTAGATGGATACCTTGTGCATTGCCTTTTTTCCCCACTGAATGGGTTTCTGTTCCAGTAATTTGTGTTTCCTGTGTATATTGCAATCATACTTTGCCTTTTGTTTTCAATTATTGAAACAGTGAGAAGGTTTTTATCCACTGTCTTATAACTTATCCAAAGTATTGTGGTTAAATCTGGCTTATATGTTTCAAATTTATTTATAAATCCAGCATGCTTGTAATACGCTATTATATGTGCCCATAATTTCCTGAACAATTTTTAGACCAGACTGCTGGAGGACATATATGACTGTTGCTCATTAACACGTGGCTTGCAATGTTGGTGGTTGTTAACAGTTTGTAGTTCAGCGCCTTAGTCAAGTATGTGGCTTGCAATTATGGTGGTTGTGAACAGTTTGTAGTTCAGCACCTTAGTCAAGTATGTGGCTTGCAGTGTTGGTGGTTGTGAACAGTTTGTAGTTCAGCGCCTTAGTCAAAGGTTGCCTAGAAATCAGTATCAGTTGTACTGGGTGAATTAGTTTTTATAGTAACAAAGTAGAAAGAAAAGTAGTATAATGCAGGGCAGTGGTCCGGACAGTCAGGGGTCGATCTTGATCTACCAGTAGATCCTCTTGGATTTTTTGGTAGATCTCTAGGTGACTGAGAAGAAAAACAAATTTTTAATCTGACATGTGGGAGTGAGTCATGGACAGTTAGTAAACAAGTAGGGAAAGCACTAGAAGCTACAGAGATGTGGTTTTACAGAAGAATGTTAAAAATACCATGGACAGCCAAAAAGAGTAATGAGGATGTCCTAAAAGAGGCCGATGCACAAAGGAAACTTATTTCACAAGTTAGAAAGAAGCAATCCACTTTTTTGGGGCATGTTTTAAGGAGAGGAAAACAACAGGTAAGGTTGATGAAAAAAGATAAAGAGGAAGATAGAGAGCAAATACTGAACAATTAGACATTGTGGCATGGAAGGAGGTCAACAACAGAATTGATCAACTGTACCGGAGACAGAATGTTGTGGAGAGACATGATCTCCTACACCACACAAACAAATGTGCTGAGTCAGGAAGTGGATGTTGCACCAGTTATTGCTATCGATAACTATGAATTGGCAGTGGTGCACCACTTCACATACCTGGGGTCTACCATCAACGACAAACTCTCTCCGGACACAGAAATTGACAGCCGCATTGGCAAAGCTGCAGCCTCCTTTGCCCGCCTTACAACACGTGTTTGGGGAAACTCACAATTAAGACCAAAGCTGTGGGATATACTGTCCGCGTCACCAGCACAGCTTCTATGTGGCAGCGAGACATGGACAACCTATGCTAAACAAGAAAGAAGGCTCAATACCATCCATCTACGGTGTCTACGCCACATCCTTAGTATTTCGTGGATGGACAAAGTGACAAATGTCGAGGTATACATGCTTTGACAGCGCAGACTACGCTGGCTTGGCCATGTCCGCCGCTTGGAAGATGGTCGCATCCCTAAAGATATCTTCTGCGGACAGCTGGCAGATGGCAAAAGAACAGTCGGGCGACTGCAGCTGAGGTTCAAAGATGTGTGCAAGAGAGACATGAAGGCAGTGGACCTAAATCCAGCAACCTGGGAGGATGAAGCTGCCAATCGCACAAAATGGCGACGCTCTCTAAGGCGCCACTTCAGCTTGGGCGAAAAAAAGCTCTCACAACAAGCAGAAGAGAAAAGACCACGCCGAAAGGAACACCAAGAAAAAAAAACAGCAAAGGGTTATCACCACAGGGGCGCATTCTCATAGCCAGTTATGACTGAAGGGGCTACTATCACTAAATGCAGCTTATCTTTAATCTTGAGAGACTCCTCACAGGGATGTTCATGAAATAAACGTCGTAGATTTTTCCTCCCCTCCCAACATTTGCCATCAAGAATGGCTTTACATGACAGTCCTGCAACGTTACACGTAATACGCCATTATATGAAAACATGGCAGCCAAACTTGTATTGGCGAAAACTGGTAAACGACTTCGTGGCCGTTTTTGCCAACATTTTTATATCTCTCGCAATGGCCCCTACGTCTGTAGCCATCCGTTTCAATAGCCATAACCACCATGGCGCCCTTGACATCTAGGTCAATGGGATCATATCCTGTTTTTCGAATAACAAAAGTCGCTATAATCTTTAAAATAGTTTAATCTACCACACGCGATGCCTTAAAGCCCCGCGGTCTAAATAGTAAACACTCCTTTGTCTGAGGCGGCCTATTCGCTCTCTCTCTTCCACCTCCCCAGTGGCGTACTGGGGGGTGCGTGGGGGCGGTCAGCCGCGAGTGACAGCCAGGAAGAGGGTGCCATCTGATACTAATGTGATAGTACTTACTGTTAAAAATATACTTGCAAGTGTGTTTCTTTATGGGATGAGGTTGTCAAAGGTAGGATCCGCCCCGGGTGCCAAATATTTTAGGGACGCCTCTGCCCCCACCCCCATATGTTTTATCAATATTTATATGTTGTTGTCACGACTTACAATACTATTATATGTACTCCTATCCATGGCAGAAATGTCACACAACAAATTAATTAAATGCTTATTTCTGAGGGCTAATTATAAATAAATATTGTCGTTAGTTCAGACGCCCAGCTAATACAGACACGTAAACATAGCCTACACGCACGGTCTCCAGTCGTGTACATTACATTATTTTTAAACTATATATATATATACACACACACACACACTCTCTGTTTATACTTGCAAGCCGTCTATAAACGTAACGTTGATTCTAAGCAAGGACACTTATTGCGAGTGTGAAAACTAAATTGACTTGTCTTATGTGTGCATGACTATGTATCGTTATCTTTGGTAAGGCGCTTGAATGAAGGCTAAAGCTGTATTTGAAATCTGTGTTCATACCTTGGGCATCTGCATGGTGAAGTGTTGCCACACCTTGATCTATTGTCACTGTGGTCCCAATTTTCTTCAATGATCTGGCCGCTGCGATGTCAAAGACTGAATACAGGGACACAACAGATTCTGGCATCCATGTTCGCTGTGGACCGTAATATTTTCTGTAAAATTGTCTACATTTTATTGAGCGTCCGATTTGGTAACAGTAACACGATTAAAATGCTTTCCTCTCGCAGCACAGTTACCTGGTTTCGGGGATGGAAACTTGGTATCGCCACGTTCCAGTCTACCCAGCTGTAAAAATGGGTACCTGGCTCTGCTCTTGAGTTAGAACGGCTAAGGCAGTGAGGAAGGGAACTGGTTACCCCGACCTCATAAAAAAAAGTTGGACCTAGTATGGTGAAGTCTTTAACACTTCACTACCCAGCAGCAGTATCTGTGCTATGGGACTGCCTTTAGCGGTTTACATTTTTTAACACCACTTTGAACTATACTTTAAAATTGTCTACATTTTTATTAACGGGGAGGAGCCTTCTCCTCCCCCCCCACCCCCCCCCCCCCCCCCGGCACGTGGGAAGGGGATGCAGCTATCCGTAAAGAGCGCCTAAAGGTGTATGATGTGACAGCCGAGCAACATAATGGCGTCGTAATCTCTCCCCACTGTCTTCTGAGACAGACATTTTTAAATCGGAGACAAGAGGAGTGAAGTCCAGTTTTTAACACTTAACCAACAGAAGTTGGTCAGCAGCAGTATCTGTGCTACGCCTTCAGGGACTGCCTAAAAATTACGCAGGTCGAAAGACTAAAAACCTGGGCCAAGAAAGATTACTAATGATTTTTAACACCACTTTGAACTATACTTTAAAATTGTCTACATTTTTATTAACGGGGAGGAGCCTTCTCCTCCACACAAAGAAAACCACCCATTGTGGCGGGTGGCCCCCCCCCCCCCCCCCCCGGCACGTGGGGAAACCATGGGGCTAGATACCGAGGCTGCCCGATGTTTCAGGAAACCAAGGGAAGCGGTTTCCAATAAACATCCCCTTGCAGCAGAAAAACAACGCACGATAGACAGACGACAGTTACACAAGCTTGACCGCTGAAGTCAGAGAAATCCGTGCGAAAAGAGCGCCTAAAGGTGTATGATGTGACAGCCGAGCAACATAATGGCGTCGTAATCTCTCCCCACTGTCTTCTGAGACAGACATTTTTAAATCAAAAGAAATAGAAGCAAGACGAACAACCAAGCGGACGCTAGAACATAATACCAACGATTAGCCTGTACTGGAGCAGACGGAATTCAAGGGCACAAAACCACACGCGACACGGCACCTACAACTGGACCAAAGAGGCAGAACAGCCAGCTATATTATCCCGTGTACAGACCAAAAAAAATCGAAATTACTTTCCATAGAAATGAGAAATGGAAAGATTAATTGAGTTCCACGCGAACCACATTGTTCGGTAGAGAGTATCATTGTGTTGTAGGTGATACCTGACCGCCATGTAGCTAGTGTACTCAAATTTTACGTTAAAGAGACCATGACCGTAGAAAATTGAAGACTTCAGTGCGGCGGTTGGCAGTAAAAGAAAAGTGGAAAATGCGTTTGGTGGCTAATTTGAAACACCTGGTTTAGACAAGATCCTATTAGGCTATAAACGTGAAAAAGTTCAGGATGCAATGTTTTATATCAAATTGACTACATGCTGGTCTGCAGGAGACTTAAAAACCGCTTGGTATGTGTGAAAACTAGGCCCGGAGAAACTGGTACAGCGACCAGTTGCGACACTTGGAATAAAACTGAAGAAAGTAAAGAGCTTAAAAAAATATCCAGCTAGATTTAGCAGCACGTAAATCAGATAAGAACATGAGAGTGATATCATATTTTCTTGTAGAATAGATCCGTTGTCATATTTTTTTTAAAGCGTATAGATTGACAATGGGACTTGGTCAAAGAGTCAGTACATCAAATCAAAACGTACCCACATTAAAAATGACTGCAAAGAATAAATGGATAACAGAAAAAATTATACAATTAATGGGCGCAAGAAGACAGAAGACGCACGGAAAAAAAAATTAACAAATGCAAGACATCAAAAGAAGCCTGGCTAAACCAGGGGTATAGGGACATCGAAGTGCAGCACATAATGGTCGCAGATACAATGTTCACCGTACTAGCAGACATGTGAGTTAGCGGCAGAGGTACAAAAACAGCCACTCGCTGTCTGAAATCATAAGAAAAAAAAAACAGTATTAGTGGGTCAGGAAAACGTAATAAAATGAGTACATAAATGATCTCTGCAACGATGAAAGATCAGAATTAAATTATTAAACACATCTGCGAAGCATCACCAATACTTGGGTCAAAGGTTAAGGGTACCATATGCCACACGAAGACATGCAAGGCCCCTGAACCGGATAGTGTAACATTATTGGGAATAGTGGTGTTTGAGAGGTTAGAATAGAAGTTGTAACAAAGCTGCTGAATGGCATGTGCAATAATGGATACATACATTATTACCTCCTAAACTTCATATTTGTAGCTTTGCCAGAGAACCTGGAGCAATCGAATATGAAGACCACCCCTCAGTTAGCTTAATCATGTGATCGACATACTTACGAAATGCGAGAAGGAAGATGAAAACGCTAATATTTCAACTTCGAAGTTTTGTACGAGGATTCTAAATTACGGAAAATTTTGTTGTGAATGTTATGAAAACCCACATCGCTTATCGGTAGAATCATATAAGTTGTATTTATTTCGTGCGAGTTGTGACCGAGTGAGGATTCCACGAAGATTAGATCCTGTTCGCCTGATAACAAAAGTCGGTCTGATCTTGAAAACCGTTTAATCTATCTCATGCGATGCTTTAAGCCCCCACGGCTTAACTTGGGGTCAAAAGTTGCCATTTTTATCTGTTGTCACAGTTCATGTTTGACATCAGTGATCTAGTCGTTGTACTGGAAAACACTGCGGACGGCTCAGATCTACGATCGATAGAGGAAACGGTCACTTGAAAACCTTTGTTGTATCTTTGAAAATCGCTCTGAAATGCAGGGCATTGAAAGTCCCTGTGTGCACCAGCCGAGTTCGTTAATTGTTCTTGATGCTACCAGGATCGATTATTGAACCTTTTGTCAGGTCTCTGTTCATGATATTTAAAAAAAAAAAAAAATACATAGAAAAAATTGTAAATGTCGCTGGTCATATTGAACGGTAGTACAGGTCGATGTCTGAAATTGATAACAGCTCATAGGACGGCCCATCTCCATATGGGGTGAACTATGCCGGCGGCTAGGGCTGCAGGTTTAACGGGCCATCAGTTTCGAAGTACAGTGTAATACTAAATGACACCCGCAACCTTTGAGTTTTATGAAGAAATGGCGTAAAGAGTATGGTTTGCCTATGACAACAGTGGCTAGCCAGCATGCACTTCTGGCAGTGCATATTGCAAACATACAGATTTGATCGTTTTACCATATCAGATCGGACAATAAATAACATAGATTCATGAAATCGCTTAAGTTATCGAAGGTGTCCGCAAGTGGTCGTGTAAGAGTCTTCATCAAACACACATTCTGTCTCATACCGGGCCAACCTCATCATGTAAAACAAATTTCTACAGAATCCACCCTTATCCTTGCGAGTGCATATGATTTAACGTAGGCCTCCTCAAAGGGGGCCGTCTGCAGTGGGGACTACATCAGGGGCAAACAAACAAGATGATGATTCAGAACACGGGTGAAGAATCTTCAACTCAAATGTGAAGTCAGTCCTATTGTATGGCTCTGAGACATGGAGAGCAACAAAAACAACAACCAAACAGCTACCGACTTTTATAAACGGGTGCTTGCATAGAATAGAAGGACTGAAATGGTATGACAAAGTCACAAATGTGGAATTGATGACAAGAACCAGACAAGTGCCAGTGGAACAAGAGTTGAGAAGAAGACGTTGTCCGTGTTCTGGAATCCACAGGGAAAGAGAGGCAGAGGAAGACCAAAAAAACACATGGAGAAGAGAACTGGATACAGAGGTGAAAATGATGAGGAAAACATGGAAAGAACTTGAGCGGATTGCACAGGACAGGAAGACTTGGCATGTGTTTGTTGAAGGCCTATGCTCCTTGGAGAGCTAAAGGGTATTGATTGATTGATTCAGAACACGGTTGAAGAACATGCACACAGAGAGGTAAAAGCCTTAATGCACCAGAAGCAAAAAAGACGCAGTATGGGAACCAATATTGCACAGAATCGTGACAGCAATATTCCAAGCAAAAGGAAGAAGTTCCATAAACAAACGTTTGGTTTTAGTTGTAAGGACTATCTTCATTGCACACCGACAAACTCCATCAGTACTCCGATCTCCTTCCTTAGATCACACAAGGAAGATCTCAGCACAGTGCACGAACTCCCTAGCGCCGGCGAGAATCCCAATGTGTGTATATAGGAATCACACATTCTATAAATATTTTTGTGGTGGGTAGGTTTCTAATTTTATAAACCTTTTTTTTCTTCTTCTTCGTTCGTCCTGAAAAGGACGTTGGTTGCGTTGTGTCCGTTTACAGCGAAGCTGCGATATTTGCGCCTTTCGGCCTACACATCCGACTTCAGCACGGCATTTTTGGGACCGGGTTAGCCTTCCCTCTTCGATCCCTACTCACTCAGCCAGACTGCAGTGATGCAACCTTTTTCCAGGACCACCACTTGGAGGTGGAGTAGGGACTTTGTCAGCTCTGGTTCGCTGACCCTGACGCAAGCAGTCAAGCTATTTTATAAACCAAAGTTAAACACCGACAAACGGAGCAGACGAAACTGTCAAACAAGCCTTCTGTGATAAGCTAACATAGAATGTTAGACGAAGCACCAAGGCGATACTTACCTGGCACAGGAGATACCGTGATCAATAAGGCGGTGCTCCCAGGTTGAGACCCTTCCATTACACCAAGCGAGACATCGTGATCATCAAGGGAGATAATGTGGTCCCATAGCAGAAACTGCCGTATGTGAGTGAAATGTTAAAGATGAAAGTATACTAGTTCCAGCTTTGTGAGGTAGTGTGACCCGTTTCCGTTCCTCGCTGCCTTTGCTTACTTTAATTATAGAACAGATTCATGTACCCATTTACAGCTGGGTGGACTGAATCGTTACGCTACCCGGTAACTTTTCCACGAGTAGCAAGCGTGCTTACTGCTTGGTCAATCGTACACTCCATTGGAAACATTAAATGCAGAAATTTGAACCATTGGAAAGAATGGGCACAGGAAAGGAAAAACAGGAAATACCTCTGCTAGCTTCCATAATTTTAATGAAGTGTTTAATGGAGAAACCATCTTACCACACAAGAATCTGCATAACATTACATAGACGTCATCAGGTTGATGTACGTAACACCAAATGGATCATTCCATTATAGATAGGAAATTGTGGCGCTACCTACAAGATGTGAGGGTAAAAAGAGAAGCAAACAGCGGGTTGGATCACTTCCTTGTATTATGTATAATTTTCAGTTTTGTTACTTATGGAGAATTTACACGCTCCCGCGGTGATGGACTCTCTAGCAATTTGTTATACATGATGAAGTTTCCAACCCCTGCCCAACCTCACATTAGTCGCCTCTTGCGACATGCATGAACGAGCAGTAGTAATATTATTTCATCAGAAGCGCCCCCCCAGGAAACTACACGGGGCCTGAGGAACACATGCCTTCAACAAACTCTGGCCAAGTTCCCCTGTCATGTGCCTTCCGCTGATGTTCCTTTTGTGTCTTCTTGATCCCTGTCATTTATGTCTGTAGCTGTCTTCTCTATGTGTCATTCCGTCTCCTACTCCTCTTACCATGGGGGTTCCAGAAGAAGGAGCTGCCTTGTAATGCCATGGACAGGTTTCTTCATGGTGTCATATCCATCGCCAGCGTCTTTTTCTCATCCCTGAATGAATATTTCAGACACATTGAAATAATGTTAATTTCATTCTTTATAATTTTTACACTTTGTGACCTGAATCATTTTACAGAAGAAACGGCTCATAAAATAAATAAATAATTAAATCTCATGATAAATAAATTTAAATATCTTAGTTTTTGTATAGATGAATCTTTTTGTTATTACTTTTGGGGTCTTCTCCCTTCTCCCCCCCCCCCCCCCCCCCCACCCGCCCCCCCCCCCCCCCGATATCGCTTGAAATCCATTGCATCTGCACTCGGGTACTTAATGACACAAAACATCGTTATTCTATCTTTCACATCGGGTTCATTTTTACTATATTTTTGGGAAAAAAACGTTATTTGTTTTCCGTTTGATTATTAAGTAATAACTTATTAAAAATAATTTCTACTACTTTTTAATACTGCTAAAAGATACATGACATATGTTACGCTATTTTTCAAATAGTTACTGTATTTTGAAATAATTCTGAGCGAAATATGGCTTCTAGAAGTTGTAGAAATTCGGCTGATCTGTTCTGTTACGTGTGCGGATATTTTACAGATCGTGTTCACCAAAAAAACTTTACACCATTACTAAAGAAAGCATATGAACTTTATTTCAATTCGAAAGTTGATGATGCAAATAAATCTTGGAAGCCAAATGCAGTTTGTTCGACTTGTGCAAATACATTGGCAGTTTGGTTACGAAAATCGCCGAAGCATAAGTCGATGCCTTTTGGAGTGCCAGTAATATGGCGAAAACCGACAAATCACGCTATTGATTGTTACTTCTGCTTGACAAATATCCATGGTTTCACTTTTAAAACTAGAAAGTCTGTGGTTTATCCAAATATTGAATCGGTTTCGAAACCAGTGCCTCATGATCCAATCACGTGTCCGATCCCAGTTCCACCAGAACAATATCCGTTGGACGTGAATGAACCATCAGAAAGTGATAGTTTACCTGCTTTAGAAACTAATTCTGTCTCGGATTATATACCGGTGAATGATGGTGTTCACTTAATTAACCAACCAGAATTTTCAGATCTAATACGTGATCTCGCTCTTACCAAAGGACAAGCGGAATTACTCGGTTCGCGACTCAAAGAATGGAATCTTTTAGCACCCAATACTCCGATATCTAAATTTCATCATAGACACAGAGAACTTGTTCAATACTTTGAGATGGATGATGACATTTGCTATTGCAAAGATGTAAACGGTCTAATGGTGCACCTCGGTCATGAGCAAATAGTCAACGAATGTCGACTTTTCATCGACTGTTCCAAGACTAGTCTAAAAGCCGTGTTATTGCATAACGAAAATTTATTTTCATCAATTCCAGTCGCCTACTCTGTTCATATGAAAGAAACGTATGACAATATGGCTATACTTTTGGCCAAAAAAAGGACAATGACTACCAATGGCGGATTTGTGGAGACCTAAAGGTCATTGCAATTCTCACGGGCTTGCAGACTGGGTATACTAAATGTTGTTGCTTCCTATGTGAATGGGACAGCCGCAACAGACAGGAACATTATGCAAGAAATGTGTGGCCTATCAGGGATCGTATGCAGCTCGGGAATAAAAATGTAATACACGAGCCATTAGTTAACAAAGACAGCATCATTTTACCACCGTTACATATAAAGTTGGGCTTATGAAGAATTTCGTAAAAGCGTTACATAAAACGAGCAAAGCTTTTACTTAACTTCGAGAAAAGTTTCCGCAAGTTAGCGATGCAAAGATAAAAGAAGGTATCTTTGTAGGACCTCAGATTAGGAAAGTTATTGCAGACAAACAGTTCGAGAACTTGTTACATGGTAGTGAACTTCGCGCATGGATGGCATTCAAATCGATCGTCGATAACTTTCTGGAAATCACAAATCTGTCGACTATGTGCATATTGTTAAGCAGTGCATAGATGCATACAGAATTATGGGCTGTAACATGTCCCTCAAAATCCATTTGCTCGATTCGCATCTTGACTTTTTCCCTGACAACCTTGGCGAAGTCAGCGATGAACATGGAGAACGATTCCATCAAGATATCGCTGTAATGGAGTCACGTTATCAAGGACGGTGGAGTGTGACCATGCTTGCCGATTATTGTTGGATGCTTCATCGCGATGTACCACATGCCATTCGCCGACGACAGTCGACTGCAAAGAAATTCAAGCCTACATAACTGTTACACTTCTTGTACGAATGATGTTGTAATACTGTATGCATTGTTAAAAAAACTTCAATTGCGTATTTCTAGAGATCCCGACCTGATAGAGAAAAACGGTTTGCAGATTTAAAAACAGCGCATTAAAATTGACCAGAAAAACATAGAAATGTTAGAGAAAGAAAAAAAAAATTTTTTTTTGTTAGCCAGTGTTATTCAGGTGTCTCAGTGGTTTGTTTGATTATTGAGTACGGCTTTCTTGAATTACCATCTTGGGTTTTTTTTTTCCCAGCTTTATCATTATCCTCCTCTGTTCTGGTTAATTATATTTCTACTTGTGTAAAACCCGTCATAAGAAGGGAATTAAATTAAAAAGCACCAATACCTTACGGCAATTTTACTTATTCAGAAGTATTAAAAAACCAATGTGCATCACCACTGTACACGAACTACGTAGCAGGAACTACGTAGCAGCAGCGAGGATCACAATGTGTGTATACGGGATCACACATTCTATAAATATTTTTGTGCACACCGTCATTTGCACATTCTTCTTTGATAAGTGTTACTATTTTCAGGAGAGTACATATAAGGGAAACAATACAATTAATGTCTAACTTTCAACCAAAGTTGCATCCCTTAGCATTACGTACTGACAGAAAAAGCTGGGATTTTATATATAGGATAGTTCATTATATTTATATAGATTTCATCAGTTTCTTTATTTATATTTACATCATTTATGTAGTATCTAGTTCATTTAGCTTTTCTGTTGTTTATAGCTTAAGTCATTCTTCTCGTTAAATGTTTGTGAATTGAATAGTGGTCTAAGTCCCATGCGGTGTATTTTGGGATCTTGTTGGCACTCCATAAACTGTTCACGAATGCCTTCTTTATTTCTCACGAGTGCCTGACACATACCTTTATGTATGTTATTTATTTACTGTTTACAGGTCTAGGGTTTCCCCCACTTTTTATCTTGTGCTTGAATGACTGTGTGTGGTGCACCACTCTGGTGACCTCCCAGTATTGATAAAACGGACAGAAAACACTGTCGTGCCCGTATCAGATTTTGCTCTATAGGACGTCCCTTAAAACCTTCGGGCGTAAGGGGCTCCGTCCATTTTGGCTGGAACGACGTCTCGAGAGTTTGGCGGTTTTATAGCGAACAAAGAGTACACATGAGGGCACAATGGGCTGATCACCTATTTGCTGGCCTACTTGATTACGGAAACAACAACAAATGGATCAATTTGCTGATGCCCTAAAGACGCCACTAGGCGTGATGGGATACAACAGCAAAGAAAATCAATTTGTCGTTGCCCTTAAGACGCCTATAGGCGTAATGGCCACTGACCGCTTTGTCGGTCGGTGGCTAAGGATGGAAGAAGAAGAAGAAGATATTGTTTCTATTGCAACGTCCTTGTCCGTCGTGTCAATTAAGTTATCGTTGGTCAGACAGTTTATCACTGCTGTTTATTTTGCTGTATGTGCAGCGTTGATCGTTGTCCGCATTGCTATAGCTGTCATTCTATAATGCGTTTATCTACAGGGTGTCCCAGAAGTCCGGCATTATAGAAAAGGTACTTTTTTTTTTTTTTTTAAAGGGCAAGACAAAACTTATTCGCAGAACTTGCTCATACATTCACTTAACTTCCTCAAACATTCACATAACTTACTAACATATTCACAGAATGTGCTCAATACGTCCACCGTTTTTCATAATGCACAAATCCAGACGTGATACAAGCACGGGAACTGTCCATGATGTCATTAGTAAACGTGTTGCATGCGCCATTGAAGCGCTGTCACACACGTTCAACGCTCCTGATTTTCTCTGAGTTGACAGGCGCTTCAAGTGACCTCTCTTTGACTGATTTCATGTGGATAGAATTTATCTGGATTCGTTCTTCTTTACACATAGACATTATAGAAAAATCTCATGCGCCCTAATATAACCGACTAGGTTGAACGGGACGCGCCTCGCCAAAACGAGGCAAGACTTTAGGGGGGGGGGGGGGGGGGATTATAGCCTGCAAAAAATTAAGGGAAAAAAAATATGAATCATTCCTATGACGCCGGACTTATGACACACCATGTATATAAATGTATATCGCCGTTTCCGGTTTGTTATAATTGGGTGTACCATAATTCTCTCGGATATCTGTGTTGGATATGTGACCTTTCTGAACGGCTGACATTCTTAGTTAACACATAGTTGTTGTATATGTCCGTGTAATGTAACATTTTGTTCTGTGTGTCAGTCAAATGTGGTGTTTTTTTTTTTTTAAATGAATTCAACCATTTATGTTGATTTGATTTCACATACGTTCCACAAGCTTTTGTTTTTTTATAACCCATTAGGGCGTGAAATTTTGTTTCCCCAAGTTATTTATTGTGTTTTTAATGTGGGTGGAAAAAAACCTAAGAGATCGAAAATAAACTCAGTTTTTTTTTTAATATACACTTCAATGATACATTTATGGCAAACGAGGCGTCCATATATGTAGTTACAAGACAGGAAGTGGGGGATAGTTTTTCATTACATATGTGGCCATGCTGGGGGAAACAATATTGTTAAACGAAATCAAAAATACCTTGAAAATATTTTTTTTTTATGCGTGCCTAGTGCCCCCATATGGGGGACATGGTGTATCACTATCTTAAACTCCTAGATGACCGGGGGGGGGGGGGGGTTTTTTTTAGGAGTAAATATATGTATGAGGTTGTTGGCTATATTTTATGTCATATTAAAATGAACAGACCAAAAAAAAAAAAAAAGAAAGGAAGGAAGAAAAATTCACGGATTACTCATGAGCTATTTTAGAAGTGTTGATGACGCACTTCATGTCACATTGGATGACGAAACTGCAAAGATATAGTTGGGTGACTTTCTTGTTAGGTCGAAATATTCAGCTTACTCGTTATTTGACCAAGTAATTAAGTACTTCCTCATATGGGACTAAGGAATAAGACGGCTGCTCCAATCAGGCACGTCTAAAGAGGCGATTAACGTGAGGTTGTGTATGAGGCTGCCAACCTCATCATGTAGAACAAATTGTCACTGAGACCACCGCTGCGGGAGCTTGTGAATGCAGAAGATCAGCAACGATGGTGGCGCCATGCTCCATGAGGAGCGAAAAAAGGAAAATAATGAGGTTAATTAAGGACCACTTATTTAAGACATTATTATTGGCCTTAATTCTTCTTCCTGGTTCGCCCTCAGACTTCTACATTAATGACTAATAAAGGTAGTAGTCAGCTCAAGGTCCCTGACATCTCATTCGCCCTCAGACTTCTACATTAATGACTAATAAAGGTAGTAGTCAGCTCAAGGCCTTGACATCTCATTCGCCCTCAGACTTCTACATTAATGACTAACAAAGGTAGTAGTCAGCTCAAGGTCCCTGACATCTCGTTCGCCCTCAGACTTCTACATTAATGACTAATAAAGGTAGTAGTCAGCTCAAGGTCCCTGACATCTCCAAACAGTTCTCTCCACGTGGCCTTAATTAATGGCAACAAAAGAACCTCATTTCATTGGCATACCCCCGTGCAGCTCCCGGGGAGTCTCTGGAGAGACAATGAGGGAATAGCACTACTGCTCCTTCATGGCGTGCTGTAACAGGAGATTAAATTAATGTAGTACATGAGGCTGGCAACTCCATCATCTAACATAACATGCTACAAAAAACACCACAGCAAGAGCGCAAGAAATGACGCAGGGAGGACCATCTTCAGTGGTGGCTCCAGTCTTTGTAGAGAGTGTCAAGTGAGATGAGATGAAAATTATTGGCGTCCCCTCCATATATAGGGGCTGTCACGTGTAGTTTCCGGAGATTACTGATGATAATCTGCCATCAATGGTACCTATACCTTGTAGCGGTATGGCAGCTTGCGCACCCTGACAATCCCCAGAGCTATGCCAGTGGGAGTTTTACTTCTGGTAGGTTCAACCAAGCTGGACTGGTCTGTGTGGGTAGGGGTCAGACAAAAGCTGGTACCCTGGTCCTCCAGGTTGGGGGTTTTAGCATAGGGCTGACACCCCTGTCTATGTAAAAAAAAAATCGCACGTTACGGAAACAACAATAAATGGAAAAACTTTGCTGCGGGATGGACATTCGGAGTCTGTGGCTCGTATGACTATCAGTGGTGAAAGCAGAAAGGAAGCCACTGACATGAAAACGGATGTCCTGACCGCAAAACAGGATACAAGAATAGGTTTTTGGAATGTCAAGACAATGTACGAGACAGGTAAACTAAGACAGGTCACGGCAGAAATGAGAAACTATAGGTTACGCATTCTAGGGATAAGCGAGAGCAGATGGACAGGGGCAGGAAAAGTTAAAACAGCAACAGGAGAAACAGTACTTTACTCTGGAAGAGAGGATGGACAGCACAATGAAGGCGTAGCCATTATTCTACAGAAAGGAATAGAAAGGACATTACTGGAATGGAAACCCATCAACAACAGACTGATAAGATTAAGATTGAGAGGGAGATTCACCAACACTACAATAATACAATGCTGCGCACCAACGAATGATAGCGATGAGGAGGTCAAGGATGAATTCTATCAACAACTGCAGAAAGAAATGGAAGACACACCTAGATATGATCTTGTTATAGTAATGGGAGACCTCAATGCGAAAGTTGGTACACACAATACATATAATGAAAGAACAATGGGGAAATGCGGCAGCGGAACAGCAAATGAAAATGGGGATAAACTAATAAGTTTCTGTAGCATTAACAACCTGGTCATTGGAGGAACACTCTTCCCACATAAAGAAATTCACAAATTAACATGGGAATCACCAAATGGTCGGGACAGAAACTAGATAGACCACATCATGATTAACGGTAGATGGAGACATGCATTACAAGATGTGAAGGTAAGAAGAGGTGCAGATGTGGGAAGTGATCACCATTTAGTAGTAGCAAAACTGAAAGTGAAACTAAGAAGGGCTGCACCAACTGTAACTACACAGAAAAGGTTTGACATCAGCAAATTGAAGGACTCCCTTACCAGAAAAGCTTTTGCGGCCAACATAAAGAAAGATATCAATTTGCCAAAAGTCAGGAAAAGTCATTGACTGATGATATAGACCAGAATTTCAACACCATTTCAACAATATACAAAGAAAGCAGCAAATCATGCTTGGGATTCCAGGAAAGGAAGAAGCAAGACTGGATAACACAAGAAACATTAAACACCATAACGATGAGAAAGGAAATGAAAAGAAAGAAAACAGAAGCGAAGTCCCCCAGGTTAAAGCAACTATATAGCGAACAGTACAGTCAGCTGGACAAGGAAGTTAAACGCCAAACCCGAGCCAACAAAAGGAATTTCCTAGACGATCTTGCAAGACAGGCAGAGGAGGCAGCACTGAAAAATGAACAAAGCACAGTATACAAAATAACTAAATTCATCAGCGGAAAACGAGGTGCAAACAATATTACATTAGTAAGAGATAAGCAAGGTAATCTCATCACGACAGCAGAGGGACAGGAAACAAGATGGGCAGAGCACTTCAGAGAAACTGTGAACAATTAACCACCAGAGACACAATTGAATGTTCCTGAAGCTGAAAACGATCTAGATGTGAATACAGACATTCCACGAAAAGAAGAAATCATCACAGCAATCAAAGGGTTAAAGAACAGCAAAGCTCCGGGCCATGATAACTTAAATGCAGAGCTATTTAAGACAGACCCTGAGCTAGCAGCAGAACTATTAGAACCACTATTTGCACAAGTCTGGAAACGGGGACAACACCATCAGAGTGGAACAAAGGAATAATTGTCAAATTGCCCAAAAAGGGAGATCTTGCAGACTGCAATAATTGGAGAGGAATCACTCTTCTCTCAGTTCCCAGCAAAATACTAGGCAGGATAATTATACAGAGAATTTCAAAGGCAGTAGACCACAAACTGAGGAAGGAACAAGCAGGATTTAGAAAGAACAGAAGATGTGTAGATCATATATTCACTCTCAGGAACATTGTAGAGCAGTGCTCAGAATGGCAAAGACAGCTTTACATTAATTTCGTTGATTTTGAAAAGGCTTTTGACAGCATACATAGGGACAGTTTATGGAAAATACTGAGGGTTTATGGAATTCCAAGCTGCATAGTGTCAATCATAAAAAGCCTCTATGCCAACTTTACGTGTAGTGTTGGGCAGAGCAACCTAACCTTTGAGGTGAAGACAGGAGTACGACAGGGATGCCCCTTGTCAACCACTCTATTTTTAACAGTCATAGACTGGGTGATGCGCCAGACAACAGAGGGCAGTCCAAGAGGAATAAGATGGACAACATTTTCTACATTGGAAGATCTGGAATATGCAGATGACATTGCACTACTAGCACATTCACATCAACACATCCAGGAAAAAACGGATAGACTTAATAAGTTTAGCCAGCAGGTGGGCTTGAACATCAATTTAAAGAAGTCTGAGGTCATGACGCTCAATGTGAGCAACCCTGAGCCCATATCAGTAAGGAATCAGCAATTGGTACAGACAGATACCTTCACATACCTAGGAAGCATAGTAACACCAGACGGCGGGGCAGGCAAAGACATCAACATCAGAATGAATAAGGCAAGAACAGCCTTCTTTAGCCTAAACAACATCTGGAAGTCCTCCCAATACAGCACAAGCACAAAATTAAGATTATATCAGAGCTGTGTGCTTTCTGTGCTTCTCTATGGTGCGGAATGCTGGAGAGTTACAGAGAAGGAAATGTCGAAATTGTCCTCCTTTCACACAACATACCTAAGAAAAATTCACCGAATCTTTTGGCCGAATACCATCACTAACCAAGATCTGCTTACTCGTAGCAAGCAAGAGGACATGCACACCATCATAGCTGGCAGACGCTGGAGCTGGGTTGGTCATGTCCTCAGAAGAGACCCCGATGCCATCACAAGAACAGCTATGCTTTGGACCCCTGAAGGAAAACGAAAGAGAGGCCGATCAAAAACAACCTGGCGGAGGACTGTGGAGGCTGAAATGCAGGGAATGAACCAGAGTTGGGGCACTGTACGAAGGATGGCCACCGACCGAGCAAAGTGGAATCAATTTGTTGTTGCCCTACAAGACGCCACTAGGCGTGATGGCCACTGACTGCTTTGACGGTCGGCGGCTAAGGATCAAAGAAGAAGAAGAAGACTGATGATAATCTCAGACCTAAGGGTCTTTTATATTTGGACATGCGCCCTAATGTAACCGACTAGGTGTTAAGGTATTATTATGTATATTACATGTTGGCATCATTTAGATTTGTTACCAGTTTAAATTTACGCGCTAACATTTTTATCTGAAGTCAACATGATGTATTTTACACTATAAGATATTGCTGGTGAACGCGATTATGTGTTGACGTCACTAGGAAACCATGACGTAGTGAGGTGCTGCACTAATGCATGCAAACGGTCTTTCTTGGCCTTTCGTCGTTTGAATCCGTCTAAGCAAGACGTGGATTATTACTGCTCCCAAAGTTATTGAAGTTTACAGATCTCCTACGTGGCTTATAATGAAACGAAGGTCGCCACTTTTATTCTACATGATGCAGTATTTGAGCATCCTATATTGATGAGCATTTTGATGAAGAAGGAAGTTCAGGGAGTATAATTATAATATTTGCCATCGCCAGCTGTCGGTTATCACTACTTCAATGAGTCCGCTTGCCGGCATTGCTAGTATACAGGCCAGACATGTGACGATGAAGCACTGAATATAGGAGACTGATTTGATGTATGTATTATAAGATGATTGCCATGAACTTGTTATGATGCCTCGTCATTAAATGTATTTGTCCGTGGACCCTACCACGAATATTGTTGTGAAGTTCAATCAAGTTGAGACATTGTTGTTGGACACCCACATCGCGAGAAACATCAGTTAGCACGATACTCTATTAATTTTCAAATCCCCAATGTAACACTAGGTTGAACGGGACGCGCCTCGCCAAAACGAGGAAAAACTTTATAATAAAAAAAATAGTTCCCGGAGGTGTTTGAAGAGACCAAGAAAGAATAAGGTACGTAAGGCGTGTCGTTCAAAGCAACTAATATGCTATTGTATCCTGACAACAGTATCCTGTAAAACAAATATCCGTATAAGCCACTGCTGCAAGAGCACGTGACTGCTTGGAAAGTGATGAATGACGATGATTTCGCTCATAACGTCATTAATTACAAAGAGTGATCTGCGTGCCTTTTCCCTAGTTAAAATAAAGTGTTAACACACACTGATTGATATACACGATGGTAAAGCTCACTTGCGCCGTCGTGGTACAGCTGCGTCGTGGAAGTCCACATACATTCACACCGCAAGATCGAATGACTCGCAATCTCGTCTCGAGTTACGAGAACTCTACCCCCTAATGAGTAATGTTAGAAACAGCAGCTTATCTTTGTGATTTTATTATTACACTTGATACAGCACATGTGATAGGACTGCATTCTCCGTGTCGAGAGCTTATGATTTACTTGTCAAGCGCTGGCGATCGTTTGTCGCTGTGGCCTTAACTGCACACGTGTCAGTGCTGACATTATGACGTGGTCTCTTTCTCTTCCCCTCCACTCTTTCTCCTACCTCCCCCTAGCTTTAGATGAAGGCAGCATACCAGTAAAAATGTATCTTTTGTGCCCCTCATCCCCTTTCGTAAGCGAGAGCATGTAAAAAGCACTGCAAAGAATCTTATGGCTTCTGATATATCTTCGTACCAGGTACCAGTAAAAGTGTAATTATAGGTATATGATCCTTAGACTGGGTTTATTTCGCTGGTAGAAGAAGGATCCCTGGTGCTGTATATTAATTCACAAATAAACTGTGCAGTTTTTTGGTAAAAAGTAACATCTTGAATGTGTGTACACGTAGTCAGTCAAAGCCGGCTTGCGAACTGTTGACGGGAGACGGCGACTTTTATTTTTTGTTAAATATATTAACATTTTAAAAGAACAAGAGAAATTAAAAAGAATATTACAGAGTAAACAATTTGCTTATATGAAACTGATCGTTTGTCTGTATCATCGTCATCATCTCAACCCATAACCCGTCATGGGTCGTAGGGGTGCCATGATGGAAGCATCAGCAGACAGGGTCCTCCACTGCTCTCTATTCTCAGCAATGCGTACAAGTGTGGAGAAACCGTGTCCTGCCCATTCTTTGATGTTATCAGCCCAGGATTTTCTTTGCCTTCCTCTTCTCCGTTTACCTTCGACTGTTCCCTGGAGGATCGTTTTCGAAAGGGAGTCATGACGAGTTACATGCCCAAACCAGGCAAGCTTTCGACGTTTCACTATTGACAAAAGTGGTTCTTGGGCCTGCATAGGTGTTTATCTTCTCTCTAACATAGACATTTTGTTTTGTGCTCTTTTATAGCAAATGCGCAAAATTTCTTCTATAACATTTATGCTCGAAAGCCTGAATCCTTCGCTCCGTATCTGCAGTGAGTGTCCAGCCCTCTCACACCCATACAAGAGAATAGATAATACAAGTGATTTGTATAATTTGATCTTCACAGGAAAACTGATGTTACTTTTCCAGATCACATTCAACCTTGTCATGGCAGCTGAGGCCATCTCAAGTCTTGTCTTGATTTCTTTATTTGATCTTCCATCACTACATATAGTGGACCCGAGATATTTAAAGGTGTTAACTTCTTCTAACGTTTGCCCATTTAACGTAATGTTGGTCGGGACATGTTTCTTATGGCTATTCACCAATATCTTGCTTTTTTCTATATTAATTTCCATCCCATATGTTCTTGTTACTTTCTCCAGTCTAGAGGTAAGGTCTTGAAGTTCTGATTCTGTTCCAGCTATCAGATCAATATCATCAGCAAAACGTAGATTACACAGAGGTCGGCCTCCAATCGATATGGTTGATTTATAATCGTAGAGAGCCTCCTGCATAATATGTTCTAGATAAATGTTAAAGAGCACTGGTGACAGGATACATCCCTGGCGATGGTTTGTCTGTATCAGCGGTTCTCAAAGTTTGGTCCTCAAGACTCTTTCAGGGGGTTCGCGAGGTCAAAACTATTTCCATAATAATCTAAGACGTTGCTAGCCCTTTTCACTCGCATTCGCTCACAGTATAATTCACATAAACAAAAGCTCATAGGCACTGGCGGATCAAGGGATTTTCCAGAGGAGGGGCGATTCATCAAAATGATAAGGCGCCCCCCCCCCCCCCCTCCTTATTTACACATATTTTTAGACAATTAAGAAAAACTAATTTTGAGAAAAAATATGTGACAGCTTGATAGTTTTATGAGTAACTAAAACATATTCACTTTTATAAACAACAGTATAACTTTTTATGACATAATTACATAAAAGTAAGGTACAATTACGAAGAGACAAAATTTGGTAAATATTCATACATATTTTATATTATAGCATAATTGGGATTGGCCGCCCAATACAGAAATTATCCGCCTCTTGTCACAAAGTCTTCTGTTTTTACAACTCGAGTTAAGTTCCCTTGTGTCGCCTGCTTGGCGCCGCCATTAGTCTCATTGTTGTATGGCGGTTCCCTTTATTGTCTTTCATTGTTCTGCCACATAGAATTACTTGCTTACTACGTTCGTAACCTTTAGGGTTCTTAACATTATCCATTACCAGACTTGTTTTATTTTGTTCGTCATCCGACCTAATGATTACTTACATTAAAGTCCCAAATTTGGGGGTGGGGTACTGGAGCAGTTGATATGAAATAAAGATTTTCAAAGTCCCATGGGAGGGGGATCCCCCAGTCGTCACTGCCTTGAATCCACCAATACTCCTAGGGGGTCCTCAATAATTTTTTAATAGTTTAAAGGGGTTCTGAGATCAAAAAGTTTGAGAAACACTCATCTGTATTATTCCTTTTTTTCAAAATCAGTACACTGAGAGGGCATCTATAATTCATAATGAATAAAGAAATAAATGACTTGCAGATGCCAAATAAAAATGTATTGTGTTTTTGTGGAATGCCACAGTGAAACACATGTCTCTCTTATTATCCATTCCTCAAACCGTTAACATATTTGGCCCGCGGGACTGCAATTAGACCACGCTGGTCTATAAAATCAAACTGTTTAATCAGAGTCCACTGAATTCTATTTGTGGTGGCTGATGTCGTTTTTATATACCTTTATAAAGCCAGTAAATTGAGCAATGGTAGCAAAAAAAGAGTTGCTGTTGCACACTGAGTCAAACCTCAGGGGGTTCGTTAATGTGTACTTCATGACAAACTTTGCATTTCATATCTTAATATTACATTCTCCTTGTCCGGTTAATGAACTGTAGTGAACTCCATAATGTCTCATTATCTTCCAGAGTGATGCAGTGTCTAAACTGTCAGTTTCATAGTCCACAAAACCAGGGCATAATGGGTACTTCTTTTTAGTGCACCATTGTCCTTTAAGGCTGTGTTTCTCCCATTGTAATTCTCAGTCATCAGTGTTAATCCCTGACCCTCTCTTTATACAAAAACTAGATCATGCTGTTATCTCCATATGATAATGGTATTTTAATCATCTGTACATATCTTCAAAACTATGATAATTAACAAAACAGACGATAAACCCACATTAAAGATAAGCGTAAATGGGAAAATCCTGGAACAAGTCAAGAGCTACGTATATCTTGGTCATATAATAACAGAAAATGGCAGATGTGAAACAGAAATCAAGAAGAGAATAGGAATGGCCAAAGCTACATTCAACAACATGAAACATATACTGACATCTAAACAGTTATCTCACAAATTAAAACTGAGAATTATAAAGTGTTATATATATTCTGCATTTCTGTATGGTGCAGAAACATGGACGATGAATAAGCATTTGGAAGAAAGAATTGATGCTCTTGAAATGTGGATATATAGAAGAATGGGGCGTATCTCATGGAAAGAGAAGAAAACAAATAAGGAGGTCCTAGAAAATCTACGTATGAAAAGAGAGCTAATGAGGGAGATCAAAGTTCGGCAGCTAAAATACTTTGGCCACAAAAAAAGGCATAACACCCTGCAGAAGACCATAATAGAAGGGAGAGGTGAAGGCAAACGTGCAAGGGGAAGACAGCGCTATAAGTGGGAAGATAACATCAAGAGATGGACAGGAAAGAGTCTTTCAGAGTGCACCACCAAGACAAGAGACAGAAGACATTGGAGATCCATTACAGCCAACCTTCGTTGTGGAGATGGCAGCTGATGATGATGACATATCTTCTAATTTAGCTCAATCTTTTAAAGCAAATAATCATATGTACATTTCTTCTTTATTTTCTTTCCCACTCAGATATATTGCAGAGGCCAAAGTCTGCAGCAGCGGTAAGTGGTTTTTCAGTACTGTACGGTTATTTATAGGCAATGGAAAACTACTTTAAGAAATTATTTTTCACCATTACAATTTTTATAGTCCGTGTTTTTATAATGATTTGTTCAGGAGGTTATTGAGTATGGAATAGTCGTATCAACAAAACTTTGTATTAATTCAATTGTGGCTCTCTGTGAATTATGTAATATGTTATTATGCTTTTTTAAGTTTTGATGTTATTAAATTAAGGGCTGGAGGAATCCCATTTATAATTAGGTGAGATACACAGCTGAGAGGAATACTTCATATTAAAACTGTTTAGCATACCATGAATATAACAGACTATGTGAAAGTCATGCATCATTGGCAATTGTTGAAAAAGGTCTCAGAATGGCAGTGGAGAATGATTTGTCAAACAAAAAAGAAAAAAGTTAAGTTGCTTAAGTAACTGGCAAAAAAAAAAAAGTGACTTTACTGGTTCATGTTACAAGGATCTGTGACAGTAGATGAATATATTCCTATACCATAATGTTGAGATTTGACACTACAGTGTAATTATGTTATGAATATTTGTTGTATTTTGTTATTTGAAAGTCATGGTAAGCAAGTAAGTCAATTTATTAGGTTGTTGATCTCCATAAAGTTTGTCTCGATGACGTGATTACATCTGACTACTTGTGTAATGTAATATTATAAGAAATGAGTGATGAAATATAATCCTGAAAGTACACTTTCAAAGTCCAGCAATATTGAAAGGTAACTGTGGCACTTTTTCAAGCATTAGTTACTAAGAAGCAGTTTGAGATTTAAAAAAAGCTATATCCCATCTTATCTCAATTCCCCAAGGATCATAAGCCTTTAATAGATTAATGCCATGTGCTCCTGTCCCATATCAATGTCTTCTTCATTTCTGTCTCCAGTTCTCTTCTCCATGCATTTCTCAAGTCTCCCTCAACCTGACTTACCCTGGAGGTTCCAGAATAAGGCTTTGTTTTGGTTTTAAGAACTATCTTCACTGGACACAGGCAACTCCATTAGTCCATCGGTCTCCTCCCTTAGATCACACAAGGAGGATCTCAGCACAGAGCACAAACTCCGTGGCACCGGCGAGAATCCCAATGTGTGTATATAGAAATCTCTTACTTACTTAGTCGTTCCCCTTCTACCGTGAGGTGTAGAGGTTTGGAAGAGAGAGTGCCAGACTTATCCTATCAGCTGTCTTCCTCCTGGCCTAGTTCCATTCTAGTCCTCAGTCCTTCAAAGATTGTCTAATGTTGTCCTCCCAGCGGACTCTGGGTCGTCCTGGGGGTCTGGATCCTAGGCTCTTTGTTTCCCATGCTTGTCGTGGTAGCCAATCTTCTCCCATTCTGCAGACATGGCCAAACCATCTTAGTTGGGACTGTTCTACTTGGGTCTGCAGGGGGTGGGATTTTAGGCCTTGTCGTATCATCTGGTTGCAGACCACGTCTCTTCTTGTTACTTCAACCACCTTCCTCACATACCTCATTTCTGAGGTTTGGATCTGGCTTTTATGGGTTGTAGTCATCACACATTCTATAAATATTTTTGTGGTGGGTAGGTTTCTAATTTTCAAGGACTTTCTTGTAATACTGTCAACAGGTTTCTCAGTGTGTATCCTATCCATCACCAGGTCTTCTCATCTCCCTGTTCTCACTAGCACGTCTGGTCTTTTTTGTCAGTTCCACATGGGTGACCTTGTTGTACCATTTCAATCCTTCTGTTCCACACACGCCCTATGAATGTCTGTAACTTCTTTGTTGTTGTGCTTATGTTCTCCATGTTTCAGAGCCATACAATAGGACTGACTTAACAGTTTAATTGAATATTCAGATTTCTGTGTTGGGCTTGATTTCTTTTGATCTGCTTATATTTCCTAATGCAATGAAATTGTCTTATGTTTTCTTATTTTTATATCACTGTCTGTTCCTTTAATTTTGTCTGTATTTTTTTCCAAGATATAAGTATGATTCTATAACTTGAAGGCGTGTTTCTAGAAGTGCAATCTTGGGTATTGTTTCCTGAATTTATTTTCATAATCTTTGTCTTTTCCCTGTGTATGTTCAGACCCACTTGCTATGACCTTTCATCAAGTGATTTCATTTTGTCTTGAATCTGCGTGTACTGTATACATTTTGAGAAAGAGTTGTTCAGATGTATTGTACCCTATTTTCATAGAGAAATAAATAGGTTTTGTAGGTTTAGTATTTGACAAAAAGAAGCACGGATAACTAACAAGCAATTAGAAAAAAGAATTGATGCCTTTGAGGTGTGGGTATATAGAAGAGTGGGGCACGTCTCATAGAAAAAGAAAACCAAAAAAAGTAGTCCTAGGAATGAAAACCGAATTAATGAAGGAGGCCAAAATTAGACAGCTAAAATATTTTGGCCATGTAAAAAGACATAACACCTTACTGAAGACCATAACAGAAGGCAGAGTTGAAGGCAATTAAGCAAGAGGGAGACAGCGCTATATACGGGAAGATGGACAGGAAAGAGTCTGTCAAGTGCGCCATCAAGACAAAAGACTGAAGATGTTAGAGATCCATTGCAGCTGACCTTCGATGTGAAGATGGCAGCTGATGATGATGATGATGATAAGATTTAATGCACCTTTTCCAGAGTTTGCCGTGTGTAGTTCACCAGGGGTATCTGAAGAGACTCAGAAGGAATAGGACTTGCACCCTTGTCACGTAGGGTTTATATTCATTTAATTTCCTACATTTTCTTCCTATTCTTTCACCCGAATTCTCTCTTTTATTATCTCGGTATTTCGTTTTTCCTGTATTTTTTCATCCATTCGTTTTGCGAATATTATTTTCATATAATTCGCAAACTTTACCTGTTTTCCTTTCTCTTAAAACTGAGAATCGCGCTAGGACGATATTACGTAGATGTCAGGGCTGCAGGGCGTCAGAAGGCGTGATAAGTCGGTTCGCTGAACACAGGACGTAGCAAATCGTCTACATTCTCACCGAGCGCGCGAGCTTCTTCTCGGCATTAGTCCCGGTGAGGTGTGATACTTTACATCTGCACCGGTCAGTATCCAGACATTTGTCTGGAAAATCCCAAACTGACACGGCGCTCACTTGGGCCATGGTCAGCTGTAGTGTGAAAACTGCCCTGAAATGGAGTCAGGCTGTCTGGGATTTGAAACTGACACGCGTACATCGTGGTCAGTAGGTGACAGTTACGACACGCGTTAAGCGGACGTAAATGTTGGGAGTAGGGGAGATAATTTCGCTTGGCGAAGTAAGTTTGGGCCCTTTGTCTGATTTTTAAGATATTGGCCAAGTTTGAAACTTTAATTTCATTCTCGCTCATAGACTCCACAGTAGATAGGTCGCTCGAAAACAGAATAGCTGTTAGCGAAGATCTCAGTTTGTTTCGGCAATTTGTCGAACTTCTAGACTTCCAGAAATATTTTCAGCATTTTTATTCTTAAGTTGTGCGACTACCTGTAATTCTGTGGTTGAGGTAATTAATATGATAGATATATAGATTTTGTGAGTGTTAAAGTGTTAAATCGCTTAATTCATTTTAATCTATTTCTTTAGCGCAGAAGAGAAATAAAGTGGTAGGCTATTATATTTTCTAGGGAAGCATTCAGTGGAAAGCAGAATAAAATTAAAATTTCTAGCTTATAACGGCAATTGTAGCTATTTATAAATTTAATTTAACTGCTAATACTCAGTCGAGTGTATTTTTCTAAACTAACGTATAAACTCTAGAATCCAGCCTCATGAATGGTGACGGAATACGCACGTGTTCTTAATTTATGAGGATTGCTGATTTTTAAATATAACTTACGTCACGGGAAGTTTAAATGATAAGCAAAGCTCTCTGCTTGCAAGTTTAAATGTAAGTTTTTAACCAGTACAGATTCTGTTTATTATATTATATGTGTTATTTTTCCTCCACACAGTGAAAGTTTTGGGGTGACCCTAACTTTACCAGCACCTAGTAGTAGTTTCCATACTTGTGAAGAAATAGACAGTCCTTATTTTGAACCACGTGGGTTTTCTCAAGTAACACTGATCTGACGGTGCAAGTTAGACAGAAATACTAATATCCCTATAACGGGTTTTCAAAGACTGTAATGATAAATACTGGACCTTGGAGCCAGCACTTAATTTCTTCTAGAAAACTCTATATAATTTGCTGCCTGGTGGCGTGAATATTAACAATCATTTCCCGACTAGATTATATCTTGTGGACAAATCTGTGGTGTGACTAAAGTGAATCCTATACTGAGGGAAGGCACCGACCTGACATTCATCATTTTTTTGAAACCTACGCTATTGACACTGTGCTCTGCTAACTCCCGCGCCTGGAATAATTGTTAGGTGACTTAATCAGACATTTGAACAAATTTGCATACCCAAGTAGTCGTTCCCGGAGACTCCAAGTTAAATACGTCTTTTGGAACTGGGGACTTCTTGGCAGAAGACTGCATTTTTTGAGTCTGTGTGAAAATCTAAAATCAATGTGTTCCAAGAGGCAGCAAGCAAAGTTGTGAGTACAAGTATGAGAAGCCATGGCGGAATGAATGAGTGTACGCTGGTTTGAGTGATATTTTTCACTATTTTATCTTTGACACCCTGTTGCTGTCCTAATTTTTTTTCAATCTGCATAATTTGTTGCTAAGGCTAGAGTTCTTGTGTTTTGTCTTAGGTTAAATCAGATTTTTTTCAAACTCTGTGCATATAATTACGAGATAAAACAAAGACAACTCTTAGACTCAAACCCTATGTATCTGTGACTCGGGCGCCATCATCTGTTCTCTTAACGGGGCCGGGCTAAACCTAGAGTTAACACTATAACGGGGCTATCATCCTTGCAACATTTCCTTGATTTTTTTTATGACTATGTGTATATGTATTTTCCTTGATGTACTTTCTTTGATGTTGTGAGCCGATTTTTTCCTGATAATAAAATCGCTCTTGAACTTAATAATCGTGTTTGGTCAGCTCGTTCTAGATAATATATATATCATTGTTATAGTTTTCCCACGTCTGTGTGTTTACCTGTCGTCACGTGTATGTGCGTGCCTGTGAGTGATAGAAATATACGTAATATGTATATTGGTGTAGTCTGTCTGACGCTGTAACAACTGTTGTAGAAGATAGGTGAGAGAGAGAAGAATTCTTTTCGCTTTCAGAGACAGCCACTATATCAAAATCTATCATCTCACGTGTGTGGAAATTCTATTACCTTTCACTAACTCTCACTGAGTCTATCACCTATTCAAACCTATTCAGAAGGGACCAAACCTAGTCTTAATTCTCCTATCGGAAATCTACGACAAATGAGGGCTCGTTTCCGGTCTTTGAACTTAGAATAGGAAGACGAGTACGACAAACGTGGACTCGTCTATCTGGATTTTGAACTTAAGATTCTGTATTCTGATATAGAGTAAGAGTGTGATGTCTTGTGAGTTGTGTATCTTTTAAAAATAATTACCCCCTAGACTAGCGATCTGTTTACGGGCGTGCTGACCACACAAACTAATAAGTTTTTTTTTTTTCCACAGCATCTTTGAATAATATACATTTTGGTTACAGGTTGATTTTGTCGGGATATATGTTAACTGCTGATTGTAATACTAAATGCTGGTAAAGTGGTGAGTGTATAACATTCACTGGGTACTGAGGCAGAACGGCGTTTGAACTAAGTTAAGGAGTGTGTTTCGGACTTTTTGTCCAGATTAATTCCCTCCCTTACCCGATCTGACTTCAGGGGCGAACTTATAGTGGATTTTTAAAAATTAAGGGATTATTTTTCTCTTTAATTTTTGCAATATTCTTTTGCTTTTCCACTGTAGCAACTTATTTTTCAGTTGTAATCTTAACTACCATTTATTTGGCGTAGTCGTGTTTTGCATTGAGTGCTTTATTGCCGATAATAGCAGCGATAGTTAGATTTTATTTTGGAGGAGGTATCCCAGGGTTAAGGATATCATCTTTTGAATTTTTGGAAATTTTTTTTCTCGTAAGTGGTAGGAACCAGTGTATCCTTTTTCCTATTTTCGTTCTCCACTAGTCTCAGTCACTGACATAATATGGCCGAGAGGGCAAAGCTTAGACAATTTCTCAGGGACGAAGCGAGAGAGGAGGGACTGGAAGGAGAGGAAGCGAAAGCTTTTGTCAGAGACGAACTTGAGAGATATGACGCGGAGAGGAAAGCAGCTGAAGCTAAAGAGGAAAAAGAAGAAGCTAGGAGGAAAGAAGAAGCAGCCGAAGCTTTACAGCAGAAGAAGATGGACGAGGAAATGGAATGTCGCAGGATGCAGCATGAGGAAAGAGAGAAGAGAAGGAGAGACAGCATGAGAAGGAGAGGGAGGAGAGACAGCATGAGAAAGGAGAGGGAACAGAGACAGCATGAGTTGGCTCTTAAAGCTCTAGAGTTCCAAAGTCGTGGGGCTGCCTCTACCTCCAGCAATGGAGAGTCTTCTCCTCATTCTTCCTTAACTGACCCTGCTAACACTCAATCTCTTCAACTAAATGCTATGTCTTTCACTCTTGAATCTTTTCCTTGTCCAAATGAGAAGATTGACACATGGTTAGAAAAATTTGAGAAAATTGCAACTCTGTACGGGTTAGAGAGGTCGCGTTGGAATATGAAACTTTCCCAGGCCCTAAAAGGTTCTGCTTATGATGTTTATTCTAAGCTGGAAAGTAGCCAACAAGACGACTACGATGTGTTGAAGAAAGCGTTACTGGAGCGCTTTGAAATGAACGCTCGCAAGTTTTTGCAACTGTTTCGCAACAGCCGGAAAGAGAATTCTGAAACTTTTCACCAGTTCTCATCTCGTCTTAAGGGATATCTAACAAAGTGCCTTGAGCTTTCGCAGCTCCCCTCTACCTATGAAGGTCTTGAGGAACTTGTTCTAACTGAACAAATAAAGAACACTTTGTCTGCTGATACCCGGAGATTTCTCGCTGAGCAGGGGGCAGAAAAACTTGAAGACATTTTGGAAAAGTCTGAGCGTTATCACAATGCGCTGGCTGAACTACCGGCCACAAAGCGGAAACCGACAGAGGAGCATTTTCGAAAACATAACCTAGAGCAATCTTCTCAGGCTTCTAACCAAAACAACCACAGAGAAACTGGACCTCAAAACCCCCCTCCTGAAAAATCCAAGTTCTACAAGAACAAGTACCCCAACCACCCCAAACAGTCTGATCAACCCGACCGCCCTACATGGCAGCGTAGCCAGAAAGGACAAGGTGGCAAAGGGAGAACCCCTGAGCACGGGACATATGATCAGACCGAGCACACCGAGCCTAAACGCATCGGATGCTTATTAACAGTCTCGCAAGGCGGAATTATTGACAGTGATTCCCAACCTCTTGGGGATAGACCCTCAACGCGAGGTATTGTTATTTTGAACGGTTCTCAAACTTCTTGCTTATTTGACACGGGGCTTTCTTACGATTGCATTGTTGCCAGAAACCTGGTTAAACCCGGTCAAGAGACAGGAGAGACCGTCAAACTTTGTGGAGTTCGTAAGAGTGATGCACCTACAGCGCTTCCCATCGCATTGGTGGAGATACACTCTGACTTTGTCAGAGGTGTGATCAAAGCGGCTGTTATGGATGATCCCATCTACCCAGTCATACTTGGCGGGAGATACGTGTGTATTGGGAAACCGGAAGAGCCGATTGTGGCAGCAGTAACTACAAGAGGGCAAACCAAGAAGGAACGGGAGCCTGCGCCAAATTTGTTACCTATGGAACTTAAAGAAGCGCAATACAAGGACCCTACTTTGGCACCCTGCTTTAGGAAACTGCCCATGGCGAAGGAACCCAAACAGCACGGGGACATTTTTTCTGAGGATGGCGTACTTTATCGGAGAACGGGCAAGCCTGACCAAGGTTACAACCAGCTCCTAGTACCGAAACAGTACAGAAGCCAAATCCTAGAAATGGGGCACTCTCTTCCCTTTAGCGGACATATGGGACAGAACGCCACAAACCAACGTATAACCACTCATTATTGGTGGCCAGGAGTAAATACTGATATTATCAGATATGTCAAATCCTGTGCCCAGTGCCAACGTGTGCCACCCAAGCAACGGGCACCCCCAGTTTCTTTGGGTGAAATGCCAATAGTGGGTACACCATTCGAACGGGTTGTGATCGACATTTTAGGGCCTTTCGAAAGGACTAAAAGAAGGAACAGGTTCATCCTGACCTTAGTCGATACATGCACTTTATGGGCAGAAGCTATCCCGCTAACATGCGCAGATGCCAAGCATGTCGCAGAAGCCCTCGTGCAGATTTTCACTCGGTTGGGATTCCCGCAGCAAGTGTTGACGGATAATGGATCTCCATACCGAAACCTGTTGATGGATGAGATCGTTAAGATCTTGAGGACCCAACACATCCACACTAAGCCATATACTCCGGCGGGAAATGGGCTCGTGGAACGTGCTAATGGAAACCTCACCATGATGCTAAGTAAGCTGGCACAAGTGAAACCTGAAGATTGGGATCTCTGTATTCCTGCAGCATTATTTGGCTACAGAGAATCTCCTCATACTTCCACAGGATTTCCGCCAGCTACACTCTTATTTGGCAGACCCATTAAGGGCCCGCTTGAAGCCTTACTTCAGTCTCTGACAGACGAGAAGGCGGATGAGACAGTCGTCTCAGCAAGTAAATATGTGTCGGTTTTAAAGGAAAGGTTGAAACTAGGGTGGGACCTAGCAACGACTAACTTTAAGCGAGCTCGCACAAAGCACGCTAACCGATACAGGAAAGTCGCGGAAGAGAGAGAACTGGAAGCAGGAGAGAAAGTTTTGGTGTTACTCCCTACTGAGAACAACCAACTGAAGATCGGATGGCAAGGGCCGTTTACCGTCCTGAAAAAGATTTCTAAGGCTAACTACCAGATCTCTATTGAAGGAAAGGAGAAGGTTTTCCATTTAAATCTCTTAAAGAGATACTTGGAAAAACCAGTGCCAACCTCCGACCATCTCCTGACGATCGCCAAAACTGACGAAGATGATGATAGTGGCAGGGATATTCCACCGCTATCACAGGAAATCTTTCAAAAATGTCAGAAGCGGCGACGCTCTTTCAAGCGCGCATGGGAGACATTCCAGGGGAAGGAAACTTTGAGGAGTGGACTTGAGTAGGAATTGGACAGAGATGGAGGGGGAGAGATGAGAGGGAAGAGGACAGACACCCCGAAGCTACGGTTATAGGAAATTAAACTCCATAACGTAGACATGGAGTGCTTCCATATCTTAAAGGGGGGAGGCTCTGTCACGTAGGGTTTATATTCATTTAATTTCCTACATTTCTTCCTATTCTTTCACCCGAATTCTCTCTTTTATTATCTCGGTATTTCGTTTTTCCTGTATATTTTTCATCCATTCGTTTTGCGAATATTATTTTCATATAATTCGCAAACTTTACCTGTTTTCCTTTCTCTTAAAACTGAGAATCGCGCTAGGACGATATTACGTAGATGTCAGGGCTGCAGGGCGTCAGAAGGCGTGATAAGTCGGTTCGCTGAACACAGGACGTAGCAAATCGTCTACATTCTCACCGAGCGCGCGAGCTTCTTCTCGGCATTAGTCCCGGTGAGGTGTGATACTTTACATCTGCACCGGTCAGTATCCAGACATTTGTCTGGAAAATCCCAAACTGACACGGCGCTCACTTGGGCCATGGTCAGCTGTAGTGTGAAAACTGCCCTGAAATGGAGTCAGGCTGTCTGGGATTTGAAACTGACACGCGTACATCGTGGTCAGTAGGTGACAGTTACGACACGCGTTAAGCGGACGTAAATGTTGGGAGTAGGGGAGATAATTTCGCTTGGCGAAGTAAGTTTGGGCCCTTTGTCTGATTTTAAGATATTGGCCAAGTTTGAAACTTTAATTTCATTCTCGCTCATAGACTCCACAGTAGATAGGTCGCTCGAAAACAGAATAGCTGTTAGCGAAGATCTCAGTTTGTTTCGGCAATTTGTCGAACTTCTAGACTTCCAGAAATATTTTCAGCATTTTTTATTCTTAAGTTGTGCGACTACCTGTAATTCTGTGGTTGAGGTAATTAATATGATAGATATATAGATTTTGTGAGTGTTAAAGTGTTAAATCGCTTAATTCATTTTAATCTATTTCTTTAGCGCAGAAGAGAAATAAAGTGGTAGGCTATTATATTTTCTAGGGAAGCATTCAGTGGAAAGCAGAATAAAATTAAAATTTCTAGCTTATAACGGCAATTGTAGCTATTTATAAATTTAATTTAACTGCTAATACTCGTCGAGTGTATTTTTCTAAACTAACGTATAAACTCTAGAATCCAGCCTCATGAATGGTGACGGAATACGCACGTGTTCTTAATTTATGAGGATTGCTGATTTTTAAATATAACTTACGTCACGGGAAGTTTAAATGATAAGCAAAGCTCTCTGCTTGCAAGTTTAAATGTAAGTTATAACCAGTACAGATTCTGTTTATTATATTATATGTGTTATTTTTCCTCCACACAGTGAAAGTTTTGGGGTGACCCTAACTTTACCAGCACCTAGTAGTAGTTTCCATACTTGTGAAGAAATAGACAGTCCTTATTTTGAACCACGTGGGTTTTCTCAAGTAACACTGATCTGACGGTGCAAGTTAGACAGAAATACTAATATCCCTATAACGGGTTTTCAAAGACTGTAATGATAAATACTGGACCTTGGAGCCAGCACTTAATTTCTTCTAGAAACTCTATATAATTTGCTGCCTGGTGGCGTGAATATTAACAATCATTTCCCGACTAGATTATATCTTGTGGACAAATCTGTGGTGTGACTAAAGTGAATCCTATACTGAGGGAAGGCACCGACCTGACATTCATCATTTTTTTGAAACCTACGATATTGACACTGTGCTCTGCTAACTCCCGCGCCTGGAATAATTGTTAGGTGACTTAATCAGACATTTGAACAAATTTGCATACCCAAGTAGTCGTTCCCGGAGACTCCAAGTTAAATACGTCTTTTGGAACTGGGGACTTCTTGGCAGAAGACTGCATTTTTTTGAGTCTGTGTGAAAATCTAAAATCAATGTGTTCCAAGAGGCAGCAAGCAAAGTCGTGAGTACAAGTATGAGAAGCCATGGCGGAATGAATGAGTGTACGCTGGTTTGAGTGATATTTTTCACTATTTTATCTTTGACACCCTGTGGCTGTCCTAATTTTTTTTCAATCTGCATAATTTGTTGCTAAGGCTAGAGTTCTTGTGTTTCGTCTTAGGTTAAATCAGATTTTTTTCAAACTCTGTGCATATAATTACGAGATAAAACAAAGACAACTCTTAGACTCAAACTCTATGTATCTGTGACTCGGGCGCCATCATCTGTTCTCTTAACGGGGCCGGGCTTAACCTAGAGTTAACACTATAACGGGGCTATCATCCTTGCAACATTTCCTTGATTTTTTTATGACTATGTGTATATGTATTTTCCTTGATGTACTTTCTTTGATGTTGTGAGCCGATTTTTTCCTGATAATAAAATCGCTCTTGAACTTAATAATCGTGTTTGGTCAGCTCGTTCTAGATAATATATATATCATTGTTATAGTTTTCCCACGTCTGTGTGTTTACCTGTCGTCACGTGTATGTGCGTGCCTGTGAGTGATAGAAATATACGTAATATGTATATTGGTGTAGTCTGTCTGACGCTGTAACAACTGTTGTAGAAGATAGGTGAGAGAGAGAAGAATTCTTTTCGCTTTCAGAGACAGCCACTATATCAAATCTATCATCTCACGTGTGTGGAAATTCTATTACCTTTCACTAACTCTCACTGAGTCTATCACCTATTCAAACCTATTCAGAAGGGACCAAACCTAGTCTTAATTCTCCTATCGGAAATCTACGACAACCCTCATGCATGTCGTACAAAATGACTAAAATGAGGTTGTGCAAAGGGCTGGCAACCTCATCATGTTAAACCTATTGCTGCAGAAACCACAGCTACACGAGCATAGAAATGCTTGGTGCAGGCTTCCTGCAAGGCGACCAGATATTAATCAATAAATAAATAAATCAATACCCGTTAGCTCCCCCGAGGAGCATAGGCCTTCAACAAATACATGCCAAGTCTTCCTGTTCTGTGCCATCCGCTCAAGTTCTTTCCTTGTTTTCCTCATCATTTTCACCTCTGTATCCAGTTCTCTTCTCCATGTGTTTTTTTTTTTTTTGGTCTACCTCTGCCTCTCTTTCCCTGTGGATTCCGGAACAAGGACTGCCTTGAAATGCTATCAACAGGTTTCCTCAATGTGTGTCCTATCCATCACCAGCGTCTTCTTCTCAGCTCTTGTTCCACTGGCTCTTGTCTGGTTCTCGTCATCAATTCCACATTTGTGACTTTGTCATACCATTTCAGTCCTTCTATTCTACGCAAGCACCCGTTTATAAAAGTCTGTAGCTTTTTAGTTGTTGTTTTGTTCTCCATGCTACATAAGGAGCGCAAAGGAAAATGATGATGATGATGGTGGTGATATTGATGATGAGGAGGATGATGATGATGATTTCTGAATTTGATGTTAAAATGCCATATTATATCAAGCATTGAAGATTTTTTAAATTTAGCATACTGACTGTGTGGTCAACTTTATATAGAGAGTTGTTTAGATTATATGTACCTACCCTTTCATTGATTGTTATCATCCTTTCTTTTCTTTTTTTCTTATGGAGTCATCAATGCAGATGCCGCCCCACCCCTCCCCATGAAGAAGCTACACCAAGCTGTGGTTTCTGTAGCAATTTGTTTTACATGATGAGGTTGCCAGTCCCAAAACGCAACCTCAAATGTCCCCTTTTTATGACATGCCTGAGAGATCAGTAGTCATGTTCTTTGTCTCCTCAGAGATCCCAGTGAACTACACATGGCTCTTTAAGTAAGTTATCTCATTTGACACATTTTTTCTCCCCGCCTAAAACAGCCTTCTTCTGAATCTGACCGTCGGTCTACTTCAACAACACAAGTCCGCCAAGATTCATCATCATCAACACCTACCTCAAAAGGAACAGATGGCCTTGAACTGAACCTTTCAGTGGCTGAGATGAAAGAGAGGCTGAAAGCCAAAAAGAGACAAGATCCTCGCCTGAACAAGGTTCCCTTTGAGGAGAAGTACAAAGAGTTCCAGAGAATGTAAATACTGGACTACAGCATGCAGGGTATTACAGAAAGTTTGTACGTTATTTAAGAAAAAAGTGCATTATTGTTATTTTAATTTCCAAATTAATTTAAGAAAGATTAATCCCTCAATTTCATCTACTTATAAGAAAAATGGTAATAAGAAGAATTAACTCTTGTTACTGGTACTTCCAATATGTCAGCTTATGTCATCACAAGGTTTGTTACTTGTACTCTCATTATGTCAGCTTATGTCATCACAAGGTTTGTTACTTGTACTCTCATTATGTCAGCTTATGTCATCACAAGGTTTGTTACTTGTACTCTCATTATGTCAGCTTATGTCATCACAAGGTTTGTTACTTGTACTCTCATTATGTCAGCTTATGTCATCACAAAGTTTACTACTGATACTTCTATTATGTCAGCTTGTGTCGTCACAAGGTTAGTTACTGGTACTTCCATTAACTCAGGTGTTATCACAAAGTTTGTTACACATACTTCCATTATGTCAGCTTATGTCATCACAAAGTTTGTACACATACTCCCATTATGTCAGCTTAGGTCTTTAGCTAGCTAGAACAGTGGTTCTGAACATGGGGTCTGCGGACCCCCAAGAGCTCAGACAAGACCCCAGATTGTTTGCAACATACTGAAAAAAATATGTGACAAAATATTACGAATGAAATCATGTAACACCAACCAAACAGTAAACGCAGTCGCTACATTTTCAGCTCTCGTCCAAATGAAAAATAAATACAGGAACAGACCATGCGAGGTAGACCTACTAGACCTACGACTTAAAGTATTGTCATTTGAGCCAGACATTTGGAAGCATGCAGGTGGGAAGCAATATCAGTTATCATATTGAACTATTAAATGTTCCTGTGTGATTATTGAAGAACTTTTAAACCAGTAAATGTGTAAAATATTAAGCCACATTTTTAGATGACCTGACGTTTAATAAATGCACAATTCATTTTTGCTGTGTAATAAAATGCTCAGATCTGTCATAAATGCTCAGAATACCTGGCATATAACTGATCCTGTAGATTTTAATTCTCCTATTGGGGGCTGCTTAGGTATAGCATGGGTGTTAATGGGAAGGCGACCTATCAAAAGGTTGGGAACCGCTGGTCTAGAATATGTGATGATCTGTCATCAGCATGGGTAAGTTGTGATTTTTTTTTTTCACCAGCTGAAATAGGTAATGGTCTTTCACAGCCCAAAATATTTTGATGACCTTTCATCAGCTGGTGTCATACAGAAAAAATACTTTGTGCCTGTGCTGAACATTGTTATATATATAGTTAGTTAGTTGCTTATCCTTTACAGGACGTGGCAATCAACCCCAGCTTTTATTGGCTGCTACCAAACTGCCTGCAGCAGGTTTCGAACCTGGTATATCTGGATTATGAAACTGCTTTCATATCCATTAGGCCACAGACACCGACTTGTTATATATATGTGCCCAAAATTGTTGCTTTTATAACTTAACAAGAACTTGCATTTATATTTGTATCCTTCTACATGTCTTATGAACATCATTCAAATAGGTCATTTCAGAGTCTAGTATAGTTACCAAGGGTGTCTAAGGTGGCAATAAAAAAAAAAAGAATTAAAATTGTGCTACCTTAGGCATGTTTTAAGGGGCAGCTAATATGCTCTTCCTGTCATTGCGAAGCAGAATTCGTCAAGCGTTGGATTGTTCACCCACTAAAGCTGGAGGCATGCTGCATGGGCAACAGCTTGACCTCTTCCTTCAATAGCCCAACCTTGTGTCACCGAAACTTGTTTCAGGTGGTACGCTCCTATGGTCAGAAATGACTGAAAGGGACGATAGATAGAATATGAGATTGTACAAGGAGCTGGCAGTATCATAGTGGGGCAGGCATCCTTATAATGTACAAAAATTACTACAGGAAACCAGCCGCTGCAAGAGTATACGAGTTCTTTGATGCAGGTTTCCTACAAGAGGACCAGATGCAGTGGTGGCCCCTTGCACCAAAGGGAGTGAAAAATGAAAAAGAAGAATAATTCATTTCATTAGTTGCACTCCATTGAAAGGTGAAAAGGAGGTAAGTCATTAGTATTAAGTGTGTCTTAGCAACCTGTCCCAACTGCCACAGGGGATTACATCTGTGACCTGCAGCTTTTGGCTAAAGCCTGAGTTTATGATGTGCCAGTTGCAAGATATAAAGATGTCCCTAGTAACTATAACTTTATGGGATAAGTGAAAGATGTAAGAAAGGTTGCCTGTTTATCCACTTCATCCAGCTTATCCACGACGATTACATCCCAGTCCTTATTGCACCCAGAGATGCACCACCCGGGATGACAGACAAAATAATAGGACTACTGTACCTTGAGGCATGTCATACTAAGTTTTTCACAGTGAGGTTTTTCATGAGGCTGGCCACCTCATCATGTAAAATTAATTGCCATAGACACCACCACTACAAGAGCATGTGAATACTTTGTTCAGGCTTCCTGCAAGGGAAACATCTATAGTGGTGGCTGCATGCACTGTTAGGAACGCAAAGGAAAATTGCGAAGATACATAGGCAGTGACAAAATCTCTTCATCCAACCTTCTCCTGTTTCTTACTTACTTAGTCATTCCTCTTATACCATGGGGTGTAGAGGTTAGCCAGAAAGAGTGCCATGCTATCCTATCGGCTGTCTTCCTTTTGACCTGGTTTCCAGTCCAGTCCTCAGTTCCTCAGGAATGGTCTGAGGTTGTCCTCCCGACAAGCTCTGGGTCATCCTGGAGGTCCGGACACCTGGCTTTTGGTTTCCCATATTTGTTGTGGTAGCCGATCTTCTCCCATTCTGCAGGCATGGCCAAACCATTGTAACTGGGACTGTTTCCACTCAGGGCTGCAGGGGCTAGGTTTCGAGGACATGATGTATCATCTGGTTGCAGAACATGTCCCTTGTTTCTGTTTCTTTGGCCCTTTAAAAAAATACACTTGATGGTTTAAGATTGTTCACCAGTTATCCTTAGTCACTATTCTGTGTCCTTGCGTGCAAAAAACATAAAAGTGTGGCCCTATTCTTTGCATTAGCTGTTGTATTCTTCCAAGGCGTAGAAAGCTTTCAAATCAACCTATGATTTTGTATTTTTTTTTTAAATACAATTTTGGCGAGGCGCGTCCCATTCAGCCTAGTCAGTTATATTAGGGCGCATGTCCAAATATAAAAGACCTTCAGGTCTTGTGAATACCATATCAACCTATGATGATTGGCTGTTAATTGGTCAGAAAAAGAAAGGGAAAAAAATAAGATGTTTAATCAGTCAGTCAGTACTTTCCAGCTCTCATTCGAGCACAGGTCCTTAACAAGAACATGCCAAGCCTTCCTTTCTTGTATGATGTGTTCAAGGTCTTTCCGTATTTTCTTTATCCCTTTTATGTCTTTCCCCATTTTTCATCTCCATGTGCTTTTTTTTTTGGTGTTCCTCTGTTTATCTTATCCAGGGGATTCCAGAACAGGCACTGCCTTGTACAGGCTAATAACCTTTTATGCAGACGCCCAAAAAACCAAAATATTCTGAACATTGAAAAGTTTCTTTGGGCTCCTTTTTTTTGTCTTCTTCAACTCAAGAGCAGAGCTAGGTACCCATTTATAGCTAGGTAGACTGAAGTTTGATGCTACCAGGTTTTGAACCTGGGATCTTCTTCTTCCTTCTTCCTCGTTCACCCTGAAAAGGACGGTGGTTGCGTTGTGTCTGTTTGCGCCTAAGCTGTGATATCTGCACCTTTCGGTCGACACATCCGACTTCTGCACGGAATTTTTTAGGGACCAGGTTTGCCTTCCCATTGCGATCCGCACTCGCTCAGCCAGACTGCACTGCTGCAGACTGTTTCCAGGATCACCACGTGGAGGTGGAGTACGGTCTTGATCAGCTCTGGTTCGCTGATCCTGATGCAAGCAGTCAAGCTATGGGTCGCTGACTGCATTCACTATTGCTGCATCTTGGGGTCCCTAACCTGGGATCCATTAGGTTCGCAGCTAGAGGCAAGCACTCTAACCATTCTGCAGATCGGGGTTAAAAATAGTGTTTCTCAAACTTTTTTGTTCACAGAACACTTATTCGTTCGAAATGAATTGACGGAACTGTGATCCTAAAACTTGGGTTTAAGGATCATTTTACAAGTTTATATTATATTTTACAAGTAATTAAAATTAAGAGTCAGTCACTTTGATTACGGAAACAACAACAAACGGATTGATTTGTCGTTGCCCTAAAGACGCCATTAGGCGTGATGGGAACAACGGCAAAGAAAATCTATTCGCTGTTGCCCTTAAGACGCCACTAGGCGTAATGGCCACTGACTGCTTTGCCGGTCGTTGGCTAAGGACGGAAGAAGAAGAAAATTAAGAGTAAGCTGTGTAAAGAAAGAAAGTAGTTAATACAGCTAAAATAATAATAATAATTAGAACCATCAGTAGTTTAACCATGTTTATTTTTTATTAATAATAAAGTTAAAGTACATACACAAGTAATTGTACATTTTACATGAGAAGAATCATTTTGTTTTTTACCATCACATATTCGCTAAATATTTGGTACAATGTTTGAAAGTTGAATTATTATGTCTGGGGCAGGGTCAAGTCTGTTCCTATATTTTGTTTTTGTAGCTGCATAATAGAAAATCCTGTTTCACATAGGTAGGTAGTGGCAAATAGAAGAAGCACTCGAATTGCTCATTTTGCAGTGTTAGTGCATTCTTGCAAAATACTTCTTCAAAAATAATTTAGAGAAAGTTCATTAAATCTTTGTTTTATTCCTGAGTCTGGTCAAATCAATCAAACTCTCAAAATCATAAGCATGCTGGTTTGGCTGCAATTGTAAATGGAATTCGTATCCATTTAAAAAAATAATGTTAGCAACCGGTTCTACATTTTTTCTTCACGGACCACCTTTCAATCGTTCGCGGAACACAGTTTGAGAAACACTGCCCTAATAGTTGGGTACCATTCTTGATCTTGAAGTTGGTTCATAGTGGTTTTGTGCTTGTTAAAAGCATAAACTTGCTTCAGAAATCTTTTACTGAATTAGCACAAGCAGTTCCAAAATATCATCATCGTCATGTTCTTCATTGCTCCCTTTCATCACCCCCTCAGCTTCCCAAGGAGCATAGGCCTTCCACAAATTGTCCACGTCTTCTTCATACCCTTCATGTCTGTCTCTAGTTCTCTTCTCTATATGTTCCTTGTTCTCCTTCTGCCTCACTTTCCCTGGGGATTCCAGAACAAGGACTGCCTGGTAATGCTATCAAGTCCAAAATATACCCACATACAAATCACAGATGAACATAATTTTTTTTTAAATGTATACCATTATTATTCATGTGTAGCGCAGTGGTTAGTGCACTGGCTTCCTAGCTCGGTGGTCCATGGTTCGATCCCCAGTTGAGGTGGGATTTTTTAGACCGCAAACGGCTCCGGGGTCGACCCAGCCTCAAAAATTGGGTACCAGAGCAACTCTGGGACGGTTAAGGTGGTCAGTGTGATGCTGACCACATCACCACTAGTGTGCCAATGGTCAAGAAAATATGGGCCTAACACCATATTCCCAATATGCCTTAATGGGTGTGTAACGGGATCCTTTACCTTTTTTTATTAATATTCATTACATTCCATTAGAGATTAATATGCACAGTGAATCATAACAACAAAGTGTTCTCTTATATGTCCAAAACGTTGCTAATATAATAAATTGTACTGTTTATGAAAATATTTAATGAAATTTATCTTTAAAATATACAGTCCTTATATTCCTTTCATTCACATTCCATTCCTTCAACTTGTGATAGTGAATTTATGAAAAATTTTATATAAAGATGACAGAGACTTATGTAAACTGTAATGGCTATGACTTTGACAAAAGAGTTGTCATGTATTCCAGAATGATGTTGCTGAATTAATTGATAATGATTGTTGCTGTAAATTGGATAGCTTTGTTAAACACTTTTATTATCATTTGAATATTTTTAAAGAAATCGTACCTGAACATTTGTGAATCATTTATGCTTTATTCTGATTGATTTATTTGATTGTGTACAGTTGACTAACATTTTTTGTATGTTTTGTTCATATTTAACATACCTGTGACCTTTATAGGTTCAAGCGTGTGTTCAATTATTGTCTGGTCATCACATCACTTCACTTAACTGTGGGGACCCTTGTTCTACTTTGTCTCGTCATCTCAAAGCTCTGAGTTTGTAGCCTTGTCTAAGTCTTGTCTAAGGCCCTGGTGTAGTCTTGTCTAAATATCTTGTGTAGTCTTGTCTTAGGCCCTGGTGTAGTCTTGTCTAAGTATCTGGTGTAGTCTTGTCTTAGGCCCTGGTGTAATCTTGTCTAAGTATCTGGTGTAGTCTTGTCCAAGTACCTTGAGAAAAAAATCAATAAACATTTTGGGGAAGGGAGAGAAATAACTTTTTTTTTTTAAAGTAGAGAGATGTAAAAAAATTGAGTAATTAAAATTTTTTTTTAAAGTAAAAATTAGGGTGATAGAAATCAGCTCCAGAAATATGACTAAGTAAAAAAGGGATGCCTCAGATAAAATAATGCTGAGTGTTCAAACCGCTGGGTTTAAGGCAACCCATAAGGTGGATGAGGCGTTATTCCTCAGTATATATCAAGGTATATATATCAAGGTTTTTGCTATTAACATATTCAGTATACATTCAGAGTTGTTGCTATTAATACATTTAATATACACCAGTCAATACACATCAAGGCCTTTGCTTTTAATACATTCAGTATGCGTCACAGTTGTTTTTATTAAATTATTGTATGCCTTTCAAGTGCTGATGTTCTACTTATATGTGCTTTTTTTGTTTATATGTATGTGTGTGTCTCTCTCTCTCTATTTATGGCAGTGGCCATAATGATATATCTAAATGTTACATGCTCATGTATTTGTGACGATGCAATAGCTACAGCTCTAACACTGATTTGGGGGGGGGGGGCCTGGAGGTTAGGCTTTTCCAAGTTCAGTACCAGAAAATACATTTCTTAGCATAATCTGCTCTTTTTTTTTCTTTTCTTTTTTTAAATTTGACACCATTTAACACCTATTTTATAGTCGTAATTTAAAAAATCGTAGTAATTTGATTGAATCAATTATTTTGATGTCTGCATATTCTGACCTGAAACTTAAGACTTTAACCTAATGGCAAGAGTCTTTTACAATTTAAAGCTCAGACATGGTTGCTAGCCACTCTTGTCAATTTTCTAGAAAACAAGAAAGAATCCTTGAAAGTAAAAGGGGAATTAAAATGGTCATGTTATCTCACACAGCAGCAAACATCTGCATGTCTGCACTACCTGTCATATCCAATGCCATCACATAAGAAGGACAGATTTCTTGACATTTTCATGGCTTATTCATTCACATACCACACAGTCGTGTGTGAATTGAAGTGTTGTATCACGGTTTTGTATCTTATTGGACTGACGCTGTGAAAAACATATAAACTTTGAACTAGATTATTAATATTATGCATGAAAGTATTTTGTTAAAAATGTTCCACAGAGGCCAATTTACTGTACTTAATTCATCATCATCATTGTCGCCTTCAACACCCCAAGGAGCAAAAGCCTTCAACAAACCTATGCCAAGTCTTCCTGTCCCATGCCATCAGCTCCATGTCTTCCTCAATATTTTTTTTTCTGTCTCCAGTTCTCTTCTCCGTACGTTTTTTTTCTTTCTGTCTACCTCTTCTTCTTTTACCCTGCGTATTCCAGAACAAGGACTCCCTTGTAATGCTATCATCTGGTTTCCTCAGTGTGTGTCCTATCCATCGTCATCATCATCTTCTAATATCCTGCTCTACTGCCACTTGTCTAGTTGTTCTGTATTTGACTTGTCCATGTTTGTTGAAGTTTTTGTGGTAAAATGTTTTTTTTCGAGATGGGGTAACCAGCCCCATGCCCAACCCTCCTTAGTCGCTTTTTACGACATGCATGGTAGGGTACTGTAACCGCCTGAAATGTCACGGCCACCATAAATGTAACTTGCGTGATTCTGGCAGAGTCTTCTTCTGGACTGTGTAATGTTGCGGTGTTGATGTTCACCAGAAATGTAACACCACCAGCGTTGCCGTACTGTGATCACTCACACAAAACAGCGTACATGTTGTAGATGTTGCTGGTATTGATGTCTGAGTGTTTAGACAGGAACGCGAATGCTAAGCTCTTAGTAAGTCAATAATGCACCCTACACTCACATGCAGTAGTCAATGATGGATTGAAGACTGCTGGCTTGTTTCAAACATTTATTTACGAAACTGAGTAGCATCAGTCAAATCGACAAGATCAAGGACTTTTTTGAATGACTGTTAATTGTCTGGTAATCAAAGGCTTGCATCATACATCAACTAGGACATCCAAACATCATCTGTCCTAATGTTACAGTTTACAATGTAGCTTCCGTACCATTGACTGTCAGGTACTTAATTAGCTCTCGTCCAACATCGAGCTCCTAAATTGCGTAGCAATAATACATAAGGCTGTTATTCAACTGGCATAGCCCCAGATATACGTGCTGAAAAAGCCGTAATACAGGGATGTGTGTGTATCCTTTGTTAGCAGGCACGATCAAACCATGCTAAACTTTGGTCCACAATAATTTATCATCTTCATTAGGCTTCTGTTCGATTGAAAACACATGTCTCATTTGGCTAGAACAAGAAGCAAAGAAGGACTGCTGTCTCTCAAGCTCTATGAGCTTCACTCGCAGATAGGTAACTTCAAATGTTCTGCATATTAATAAGAATGTCATTTCTTTTACAGAATCTTCTGGATACACACTTAATAAATGTCGTCACTCTTGAACAAAGAATCACTGGAGAAGATAAACCCTTATAAACAACTCTGAAAACACCAACAAAGTACTGGGGAAGTCAACAGTCGAAAACTTTACTATTCACAACGGACATCATTGCTGACCCTTTCGCCCAGGCGCCCTAGACAGTAAAAACACACAGGGTGAAAGAAAGAGAAGATAACCCTTTAAACAACCTGTCTAGTTGACCAACAAAGTTTTACAAAAGGTCCATATGACTCCGTTTTGTTGAACTATTTTTCGGGCCCCGGTTTGTGTCTAGTTCTTACTGGTCCATATTGTTTTGTTGAAATTTTTTGTGGCTTATCGTTTTTTGTGTGCCATGAATCCCTTTGATTGTCTGATGAAGGCTGTGGACCCCTTTGATTGTCTGATGAAGACTATGGGCCCCTTTGATTGCCTGATGAAGACTATTGACCTCTTCATGGAAAAAAATGTTACATTTTAAATTGTAGGTAATGTTCATGGACCCCCTAGAATTGATTCAGGTGTCCGTGGAGCACAGGTTAAGAAACGCTGTTCTACGTGATGGGGTAACCGGTACTGTACTTATTTATTCACTGGGAAAGCCTGTCTAGCAGAAGCAGCTAAAAAAAAAAAAAGAGAGGATGTTGTTATGTGCAGCCTAGAGCTGTTGTCCCTATGTAGTTCCCACAGGTCCCTGATTAGACCAAGCCAGAATTGGGCCACAGCTACCCCAGACATGTTGTGGTAGCCAGTTATAACTGACTATGGGATGATTCACCCTTAAGATGGTAGTTCTCAACTGCTTGAAGCTGGAGTGTCCTCTCTAGGGCACAAGCTTCGGCACAGTTATATGGAGATGAAACTGTTCACATATATAGTTTGAGGTGATTATTATTGTGAGATTGTGCTTGGGGGCAGCCAACCTCGTCATGTAAAATAAGTTGGTACAGAAAGTACAACTACAAGAGCACTTAAAGGTTTCCTACAAAGGGACCAGCTGCATGATCCATGAGGAGCAGAAAGGAAAAGAAAAAATGATTAATTTGATTATCAATTATTTTTTAAACAATTCATCGTGAAATCATTAAGAATTTATTGCTTAAGCCTTGTTTTTAATTGCTGTATTATGTTATATATTTTACTGATTGAGCATTCCAAACTGATCAAAATATGGCTTATTCCAAGATAAATGTCCATCATTGTTTTATAACAACAGTTTTATAGTGATTGATTATTATACACTTATACATAATTATTTTCATATTAAAGATGTAATGAGCAGGCTTTATGAGAATTTTTTTTTTTTTTTTTTGAGCATGCATGTTGTGTGCTTCCATTATTCTTGTTTGTTTTTGTCAGAGTTTTATTGTGGGGTGTCATGGTGAGCTCGTCTTTTAGCCTAGGGAGCGTAGGAACTATACATACCCATGACACTATGTGTGTCTATATAAATGTGTATGTATGTGTGTTTGCATGTTCAGATATACACATATGCAGGGTGATTGAAGAGTCACTTCCTATTTTTAAATGTTTACGTACTCGCTGTCGTGAAACGAAGTGTAACCCACTACTTTGTTAATCACTATGTCGAGATACAGATTTGCTTCAACCAATCAACGATCAACGTTCACCAGTCTCTGAGACAGAATAAATTAACGGCCATCTTGTTCACGCAAGATGGCCGATGAAAACTGAATAAAATTAGGCTGTATGAGACCAGGTACAAAACCGGAGGAAACCAATCAACTTGCTCCGCCAGGAACCAACCGAAAGCTTTCCTCAAGTAGTTACTTGACTATATAATCGGGCGGATTTTATGCTAACCACGCAACCCCGAACTTGACGCCAGAGATACAGACTGAAGAGGGAGAAGCTGTCACCTTGATTTATGGTAACTTACCTGAGGGCATCGACCTGCAACCTACTTCACTAAGTCGCGTCAAAACCTGGCCAGTTTAAAATCTTAGGAGGTTAAATATTTTTACGATAACCGTTGGTATTTGTTGTGTGTCATTTATACTACCTATCAGGTTACTGATTGTATCTTGGGGGAATTAAGTATAATGATTGTATTTCCTATTATGATTGAATAGACGAAGACTAATAGGACTCATACTTCAACCTATTGTCTCCTATACTTCAATCTATTGTCAGTCTATAACTTCAGTCTATTGTCTCTGATAATTCCAAACTGTAAATATAACCAAAACAGTCCTTGTCAGGACTCAATCTATTGTCTTCTATAACTCAATCTATTGTCTCAGATAAGACCAACTCCAATATAACCAAAACAGTCCTTGTCAGGACTCAATCTATTGTCGCATCTAACTCCAATCTATTGTCTCCTATAACTCCAACCTGATATATCACCAACCAGTCCTCGTCTCATATACTCCTATCATAAGAACATAACAATATTGTTAGGATATATGTTACCAGCTATTGTCAGAGAGGGCGTGATATAGTATAGGGGGAAGGACATTGTTGTATCACACCTAGGTGTACATATTATTGGATTTATTCATGTATTGATTTATATTATGGGATGTATTCATGTATAAAATGTATTCATGTATTGAATCTATATTATTGAATGTATCCATGTATTAGTTTATCAGAAAGAATGTTTTGCAAGTAGACACCTGTCTTGTCTCGCTATTGCTAAATCATACTGAGCCATGTTGTCATTCACCCACATGCATACATCGGAGACACGCTCATTTCACTCACACTAGAAATAGGTGGGCTTGAGGACAGAAATTAGCCCCTATTTTTGCTTTGTTACAGGTTTAATTGTGTCCTAAAAACCTGAGGTCGTATGTTCGAGTCAATCCCGCTGCCTGGAACTCCGCAGGAGCATAGAGGTTGACCAGACTCTACATCTTTGGTCCCCCTCAGTCTTGGGTGGGCTAAAGGAACGATACTCTGCCGGTGGTGTGAACCAAACAAAGAAGAACAGACTTAAGAGAGATGAGTACACATTAGTACCATTTCTGTCGGCATTGTGAGCATAGAACTGTCAATGAAGAAAACGTGAATTAGCGTAGCAAGAGACAATAATAAGATCATAGTGGATAAATTATACGTAAATAACAGCATAGCTGATAAACGTTATATCCTTAATTAACAGCACAGCTGATATAAATTTTGTTCCTATAATTGGAAAACGTGTTGTAATATTTATAAATATAAATATTTGTAAATCATATGTAAACTTACCAATTCATTTCATTCCATTTTTTGCAACATTCACCATTCAGCACAAGAGTAGATACCGGTAGTGTATATACTAAATAAATAATAAGGAAATTGTATTTGAAGACTTGTCAATTTTATCTTTGTTAAATAAAATCTGTTTCCTTGTTTTTGTTTAATATCACAGTTAGTTACACAGCGGAGGTGGCGCTTTATGTCGGTCTCCTCTCTACTATTGTTTTCGAGATCAGAACATTCACAGCCGTAACTAATTTGTGATACCAGTAGTCCTCTCAGACACTGAGACTTCACCATTTTCTGCAGAAATTTTATTTCTGTAATTGTCAGTACTATACTGATCCAAGAGCCAAATAAAACCTCTCGCCACACTGGGGGCTCGTTCCTGGGATATTTCTGTATATCTTGAGCCATACTTAGTCTATTCATCTATCTACACTCTATCTTGTGCCACCCATAGGTAACATAAGAAAAAAAATTTTTGGAGAAAATCATTATAGGATTTTTACAAAATTATTTTCTTAGGAGGAGTACCATTTAGTGATCAGTAAATAGTTGATGCTCACAAAGTTGCACGGAAATTTTTTGTTCATTTAAATTAATTAAGTTTAATTACAATAATTTGGTTATAGTAGATATACATACCCTATCTAAGTAACGCCATGGCTGATCTAGTGAAGTTCAGGACTGCGATCATGCAGATGGGTAAGGAATTAAATATGACAGGTGATGCTCTCACTCAGTATGTCACAACAGAAGTGGACAAACACATGGATAGGGAAGAAAGAAAGTTGCAATTAGAGGCAGAAGCCAAAAGACTGGAAGCTGAAAGAGAAGCCAAAAGACTGGAAGCTGAGAGAGAAGACAAAAGGATGGAAGCTGAAAGAGAAGCCAAAAGACTGGAAGCTGAAAGAGAAGCCAAAAGACTGGAAGCTGAAAGAGAAGATAAAAGACTGGAAGCTCAGAGAGAAGACAAAAGACTGGAAGCTGAAAGAGAAACTAAAAGGTTAGAAGCTGAGGAAAGGAAATTACAAGCAGAGAGAGACCATCAGTTGAGATTAAAAGAGCTTGAAATTCAGGCAAATACTGGCAATAATGGTGGTAGCTCACCTCACTCTGAGAGTAGCTCCAGCCAGAGCACCTCAAGTGGGGCCATGAATTTTCATCTGGACCCATTTGTTGAGAAAGAAGACGCCATTGAGTCATACCTCGATAGATACGAAAGACTAGCCACTACCTATGGCTTAGTGAAAGAAAAATGGAGTCTTAAACTATCTCAGGGATTGAGAGGTGTGGCCTACGATGTGTATTTGAAGCTCTCAAGAGATGACCAGGAAGATTATGACATCCTGAAGCAGGCACTGCTTGTGAGATATGAAAAGAACTCAGAATCATATAGAAAGAAATTCCGAACAGCTAAACTTCTTCCAGGAGAAAACTATCACCAATTCTCTGCTAGATTGGAAACCTATTTGGAAAAAATGGAGTAGTTTAGGGAAGTGTCAGGATCTGAAAGAAATGATAATGATGGAGCAAGTGAAAGAGTCCATGCCTCAAGAAATGAGGAAGTTTATCATGGAACAAGGAGCAGAGAGATTGGAAGATATTGTAACTGTTGCTGAGAGATATCAAGCAGCTCAGGCAGAATTATTAGGAAATAAGAAGAAGCAGGGTGAAAACTTCAAATCATCACAAAACTATACCAAATATGAACAAAAGGACCATACCACAAGGAACAAACAAAGGTTTGTCCAAAAGGACAAAAACCCTCTAAGATCGGATAAGACACCTTACCGGAAGGAAGGAAAGTGGTGTAAAACTTGTCTAATGAGTAACCACAATACTGCGGACTGCAGAAGGAAGAATCCTCCTCATCATGCTGCATGTCTTACAACAGGGAATCAGGGAAGGAAGGAAATGGCAGTAAGTCAGAAAGACTTCCATCATCCCCCTGTCTGTGAGGAAGTGACCGTGAATGGCACTCAAGTACTGTGTTTATATGACACAGGATTGGACTTTGATTCAGTTGTGTGCTCTTCTCTAGTGAGTCCTGACCAGATAACCACAGAAACAGTGGAAATCAGAGGACCGATCAAGGGAGCAAGAACCATGACACTACCCATAGCTCGAATCAACATAAGATCTCGCTATGTGGAAGGAGAAATCAAAGCAGCAGTGATGGACGACCCTATTTACCCTTTGATTTTGGGGTGTAGGTATGTTTTTTCCTTGGAGAACCTATAAAAACCTGTAGTTATGGCAACAGTCCAGACCAGGGAAAGCTCCAGGAAAATGGAGGAGAATCCTATCAATACTCATCCAGAAGAGATGAAAAAGGCTCAAGCAGCAGACAGCACGTTGAAGCCTTGTTTTGGCAAATTGCCTAAAGCACATAACCCTCCAGAGAAAGGAGACTTGTATATGAAGAATGGCCTACTATACAGAAAAGCTGTGGAACAGGACCTAAAGGGCATGGACAGCTTGTAGTGCCAAAATCTTACAGGGGGAGAAGGTTATGACGCTAGGACATGCTATACCCTTCAGTGGACATATGGGAATAGGGGCCACTGGACAAAGGATAGCCTGTCACTACTTCTGGCCAGGAATTACAGAGGACATAAAAAGATATGTAAGATCCTGTCCAGAATGCCAAAGAGTAGCTCCTAAGCATAGGACTGCACCAGCAACACTGGGAGAAATGCCTATTATGGGAACCCCCTTTTGAACGTGTTGCAGTAGATATTGTTGGACCCTTCACTAGGACCAAGAAGAGAAATGCTTACATCTTAACCTTGGTTGATACTTGCTCTATGTGGGGAGAAGCAGTGGCCATGTCAGCTATAGATTCAAAGCACGTGGCAGAGGCCCTGTTGACAATATTTACCCGATTAGGTTTCCCGCATCAGATATTGACTGACAATGGGTCTCAGTTTAAGGGAAAGCTAACACAAGAAGTATTCAGGATATTTCAAGCCAGGCACTATCATTGTAGTCCCTACCATGCCCAAGGGAACGGTCAAGTAGAGCGGTTCAATGGTACGCTAATTTTCAATCCTTAGAAAGCTGGCGAGTGAAAAACTAGAAATGATAAAAGATACTTGGGATACACATACTTACCCGCTGCACTATTTGCATATAGGGAAGTACCCCACAACTCAACTGGAGTGGCTCCAGCTACATTGTTGTTTGGAAGACCAATAAAAGGTCCACTGGAAGCATTGCTGCGGACATGGACTGATGAAAATGTTGAGGAAACAGTGACTTCCTCATACCTGTACGTCAACGAGTTGACATCTTGATTGAAAGTAGTTTGGATACTCGCCAATGTTCACTTAAGACAGGCCAGGAGGAAGCAAGCTGGTACTACAACAAAAAAGCAAAGGATAGGGAACTGGAGGTGGGTGAAAAGGTGTTATTACTGTTGCCAAAGCAGCAATAATAAATTGCAGATTGGATGGCAGGGACCCTATGTCATACTGGAGAAACTGAAACTTTCCAGGACCAATTATTAAGAGTTGACAAGAAAGGAAAGGAGTGAGGTATTTCATTGTCAATCTTCTTAAAAAAATACTATGACAAGGAATCATCAGAAGTGGCACATATCATGAACCCTAGCCATAGCAAAAGAAATGCACGGCGAACCACTTCACTCTATGGAGTATCTGTTGAGATAACTCACAACTTAAGGGATTATGTTCAAGTAATAAATATTAGTGAAACATTTTAACTCCAGAGCATGTTTGAAAAAAAGATGGTTCAGCAATAGTGTTGGAAACCCATGTGATGTGACTCACAGCAATAATGCCAGGTCGAAACGAATCCCCCCTGTTAGAGTACGACATATGTTGGTTACCCCTAGACCCTACCCCAGTATGCATGAGGGAAGTCTACCCTAATATACATTTATAACCCTTATGCGTTTAAGCCCAAGCACTAAGGGAGGATAGGTTGTGATTATCTGTTGAAGGAGAAAATTATTAAAAGTCTGGGGGTTAACTCTCCCTATAGCTCAAGTGTTGGTGCTATTGAGAAAAACGTTTTTGAAAGGGTGAACACAGGTTATGTTTGACTATCCGGAACGCTTAATGCGATCACAGTAAATCTCAGGTGGAGCCCATTATCTGACACCAACCCAGCTATTCTCTACACTGACTTTGTAAGGCTAGGTATTTATCGAAGGTTAGATCTAAGACAAGGGATACTACCAAATACTTTTTTTGAAACCAGAAGTTAGGAAAATGCTGGCATTCAGTGGGCTATCAGACGGACATACGAGTTTAATGTACTACCCTTTTGGTCTGAAAAATGCTCTGAAGTATCTTTTCATGGGGTAAATGTGAGGAAATTGTTGGAACCTTACAAAATCCCCATACACTCTGACTAATGCTGTTTTGATCTGCTTGATGACATTTCTTGTTGCTAACCTTACAAAATGTACTAAAATTCTTGTTGCTACAACCACATTTGAAGGAGCATATAGTAGCGCTCTCCATGTTGTTTGACAGACTGAGAGAAACTGGATTGACTGCACGTCCAACCAAGTGCTATATCGGTTGTAAGGAGTTGGAATTCTTAGGTCACACTATTTCTACAGGTCATATGTCTCCTGACCCAAAGAATATAGAGAAGCTAAAGAAGGCACCCAGACCTCAAACGAAGAAAGATGTGAGATCATTCGTGTCTTTTATGTGGGTATCTATCAGAAGTTACATACCCCATTTTAACTCTCTGTGTGATGCACCATTAACTAACTTAACGATAAGAAAGGACCGGGCCTGCAAAAATCCAATGGAATGCTGAAGGTGGGAAAAGCTTACATTTAGAGCTGGAATGTCCAAGCAAAAACTCACCAGATGCTGTGCAAAACCCATCCTTATATTATAATGGGATATTCACACAGGAATTGTATTATGAACGGGTTAGCATGTTATAGGTATATGGATGGGTACCTTTGTATGTAAAACATAGCTTACAGCCGGAGATAACTTTTATGTCAGCAAACCTTTCATTATGAGCTTATGCAGTGATATTGAACACAGGAATTTGTATTGAAGAACGGAGCTCTTTTGGAAGCATGTACTATATTTTCATGACAGGCGCATTATCTGTTGGAACTCTTCTCAGCAGGGTTGGAAATCAAAAGCCCAGCCGGAGTTTAATAAATTTTTTTTTTAATGCGTATTTTGGTCGGTTGGGCCAGTAGGAGCTGGGGAATGCAGATGATTTTGACCTACTCGACTTATTAAGATTGAATGTTTAGCTCTAATTTGGTCCAGTTTCAAGACAGTGTTATTATTCACCTTTTCTGTATGGGAACACTTATGTATTGAAGGTCCAAAGTACGACTCACCAACCTTTAACATTCTTGATGGTGGCAATGCATCTATAAGTTAAGCTTAATTGGAGGGATATTGTAGTTAACGGATGGTTTGCTTCTCACTTATGCGCCTAAACATTACAGATTTGCTTTTACGTGAACGATCAACGTACCATTCTGAGGAAGAGACATGCCATGTAGGAGAGTGATTTTTTAAGTCGACACCCCTGTAGTTACTCTGGAAGGTACAGACCGCGCAAAAGGATTAACTTGCACAGCCAGGGGTTTACACGTCCGAAGCTATCCTAACAAGTCACAGCTAGGAAAGGAGGGGGCTATGTCGTGAAACGAAGTGTAACCCACTACTTTGTTAATCACTATGTCGAGATACAGATTTGCTTCAACCAATCAACGATCAACGTTCACCAGTCTCTGAGACAGAATAAATTAACGGCCATCTTGTTCACGCAAGATGCCCGATGAGAAACTGAATAAAATTAGGCTGTATGAGACCAGGTACAAAAACCGGAGGAAACCAATCAACTTGCTTCCGCCAGGAACCAACCGAAAGCTTTCCTCAAGTAGTTACTTGACTATATAATCGGGCGGATTTTATGCTAACCACGCAACCCCGAACTTGACGCCAGAGATACAGACTGAAGAGGGAGAAGCTGTCACCTTGATTTTATGGTAACTTACCTGAGGGCATCGACCTGCAACCTACTTCACTAAGTCGCGTCAAAACCTGGCCAGTTTAAAATCTTAGGAGGGTAAATATTTTTACGATAACCGTTGGTATTTGTTGTGTGTCATTTATACTACCTATCAGGTTACTGATTGTATCTTGGGGGAAATTAAAGTATAATGATTGTATTTCCTATTATGATTGAATAGACGAAGACTAATAGGACTCATACTTCAACCTATTGTCTCCTATACTTCAATCTATTGTCAGTCTATAACTTCAGTCTATTGTCTCTGATAATTCCAACCTGTAAATATAACCAAAACAGTCCTTGTCAGGACTCAATCTATTGTCTTCTATAACTCAATCTATTGTCTCAGATAAGACCAACTCCAATATAACCAAAACAGTCCTTGTCAGGACTCAATCTATTGTCGCATCTAACTCCAATCTATTGTCTCCTATAACTCCAACCTGATATATCACCACAACCAGTCCATCGTCTCATTATACTCCTATCATAAGAACATAACAATATTGTTAGGATATATGTTACCAGCTAGTATTGCACTTGTCAGAGAGGCCGTGATATAGTATAGGGGGAAGGACATTGTTGTATCACACCTCGGTGTACATATTATTGGATTTATTCATGTATTGATTTATATTATGGGATGTATTCATGTATAAAATGTATTCATGTATTGAATCTATATTATTGAATGTATCCATGTATTAGTTTATCAGAAAGAATGTTTTGCAAGTAGACACCTGTCTTGTCTCGCTATTGCTAAATCATACTGAGCCATGTTGTCATTCATCCCACATGCATACATCGGTGACACGCTCATTTCACTCACACTAGAAATAGGTGGGCTTGAGGACAGAAATTAGCCCCTATTTTTGCTTTGTTACAGGTTTAATGTGTCCTAAAAACCTGAGGTCGTCTGTTCGAGTCAATCCCGCTGCCTGGACTCCGCAGGAGCATAGAGGTTGACCAGACTCTACATCTTTGGTCCCCCTCAGTCTTGGGTGGGCTAAAGGAACGATACTCTGCGGTGGTGTGAACCAAACAAAGAAGAACAGACTTAAGAGAGATGAGTACACATTTTAGTTACCATTTCTTTCGGCATTGTGAGCATAGAACTGTCAATGAAGAAAACGTGAATTAGCGTAGCAAGAGACAATAATAAGATCATAGTGGATAAATTATACGTAAATAACAGCATAGCTGATAAACGTTATATCCTTAATTAACAGCACAGCTGATATAAATTTTGTTCCTATAATTGGAAAACGTGTTGTAATATTTATAAATATAAATATTTGTAAATCATATGTAAACTTACCAATTCATTTCATTCCATTTTTTGCAACATTCACCTTTCAGCACAAGAGTAGATACCGGTAGTGTATATACTAAATAAATAATAAGGAAATTGTATTTGAAGACTTGTCAATTTTATCTTTGTTAAATAAAATCTGTTTCCTTGTTTTTGTTTAATATCACAGTTAGTTACACAGCGGAGGTGGCGCTTTATGTCGGTCTCCTCTCTACTATTGTTTTCGAGATCAGAACATTCACAGCCGTAACTAATTTGTGATACCAGTAGTCCTCTCAGACACTGGGACTTCACCATTTTCTGCAGAAATTTTATTTCTGTAATTGTCAGTACTATACTGATCCAAGAGCCAAATAAAACCTCTCGCCACACTCGCTTGTATCCACTGGATATCTTATTCTTTCTTCTCTAGTTGCTGACTTACAAAGCAGTCAGTGACCATCACGCCTAGTGGCGTCTTGTAAGGCAGCAACAAACTGTCTCTACTTTGCTCGGTCAGCAGCCATCTTTTGTTTGGTGCCCCAGCTCTGGTTCATGCTTATCATCTCCGCCACCACTGTACTCCGCCAAGTGGCTTTTGGCCATCCTTGCTTTCGTTTTCCCTCTGGAGTCCATAACATGGCAGTTCTGGTTACGATTTCAGGGTCTCTTCTGATATGGCAAACCCAATTCCAGCATCTCTCCGCTATGATGGTGCGCATGTCCTCTTGGTGGCTCTGAGGTAGCAGTTCTTGGTTGGTGATGGTGTTCAGCTAGAAAATTTGAAGAATTTTTCTTGGGCAGGTTGTGTGGAAAGAGGACAATTTGGACATTTCTTTTTCTGTTACTCTGCAGCATTCTGCACCGTACAAAAATTACACAGCTCTAGTACATTTTTTATTTAGTGTTTGTACTATTTATCCACTGGATATACATGAAAGAAATGTCAGTACAATGATAAATAACCGCCATGTGCCAAATATGCTGTATTTTTTAAGTCCCAGAAACAAAATAAAACCACGGAGGAGAGAATTTGTGACAGAAATGAAGATGACGAGAAAGACACAGAAAGAACTGGAAGTGATGACAACGGGATAGGAGGGACTTGGCTTGAGTTCGTTGAAGGCCTATACTCCTTAGGCAGATGACGGGCAGTTCAGAGACACACTTTGAAAAACATACAGTATTTTTTACAGCCACAGGCAGAGTCGTGAAGAAGATAGTTCAGACAAAGGAGCGGCAGAAAATATTTGTTCGTGCCAAATACACAGGGCTGATGGGACACTTTCACATTTCTGTCCTGAAATAGTCCGATTGACATAGTAGTTAGAGCGCAGGTTTCTCGCGGCAAAGGTACCGGGTTCAATTCACCGTATCGACATGCTTCAGTCTACCCAGCTGTAAATGGGTACCTGATTTTGCACTTGAGTTAAGGAAGGAAAAGGCAGCGAAGAAAGGAACTGGTTACCCCACCTCTCGAAGCTGGACCTAGTATAGTGGTCTGTAACACTTCACTCCCCTTCGGCAGTATATGCTATGGGACAACCTTTTACCTGAATTAGTAGCAGCCTCCCCTCCAGTCATAACTATTGCGCCACTGAGGTGATAACCCTCAGCTGTCTTCTTTCTTCCTGTGTTCCTTTCGACGTATCTTTTTTCCTTCTGCTTGTTGTGAGAGCTTTCGCCCAATATGAATTGGCACCGTAGGGAGCATCGCCACTTGGTGCAATCGGCAGCTTCGTCCTCCCAGGCTGCTAAATTTATGTCCAGTACCTTCTTGTCTCTCTAGCACACATCTGAACCTCAGCTGTCGTCGCCAGGCTGTTTTGTTGCCATCTGCCGGGTTGTCATAGCGAAAATACCTCTTGAGGTGCGACCATCTTCTATGCAGCGGACATGGCCAAGCCATTCAGTCCTGAATTATAAGCTGATTAACGACGTAGCTCCCGGGGGGTCTCAGGGAAGACAAATAAATAACAGGATTACTGCTTTCTCGATGGAGCGGTGGTTAGTGCACTGGTTTCCTAGCTCGGTGGCCCAAACGGCTCTTCCTCCCGGCCTCATGAATTGGGTACCAGCAACTCTGGGAAGGTTAAGGCGGCCACATCACCCCTTGTGTGCCGATGGTCAAGAAAATATGGGCCTACCACCATAATCCTAAAATTCCTTAATGGGCGTGTAACGGGATCCTTTACCTTTTTTTACTGCTTTCTCGGGGATGTCATAAGAAAGGAGTAATATGCGGTTGTGCACGGAAGCATAGAAACAGCTTCTGCAAGAGTAGATGGTAGCTGTAATGCATGTTCCTTGCAGGGGGATCAGATGCGGTGATGGCCCCAGGCTCCAATAGGAGCCAGCAGGAAGTAGATGAAGAACAACATACACATTTTTTATTAGTAGAAAATAACAAAGATTTAATAAATATATACATTTTTATTCTGGTTAGTGTATGTAGGTAGCAGTACTGCCCCAACCTACAGAAATGAACTGAGTAGCATATGGCAACAACCTACTTCTGTCAACGAAAAACTGTTTGGAGATGTCGGGAGCCTTGAGTTGACGTCTGCCTTTATTAGAGTCATAAATGTGGAGGTCTGAAGGCGAACGAGGAAGAAGAAGAAGAATTCATTGAAATAACATGCGTGACGTCTGAACGTAATATTTTCATACACAGGCTGGGATACACCAGGAAAGGTCAACCTCTGCCAAGAGAAGTTCGCATAATCGAATCCGCTCGTATTCAACATCACCATCATTCATCGTTTTTATTTTAGCTCCAAATGAAGCATAGGGTCTCCTTGCAGTAAGCCTGCCCAAGCCATAACTTTGCTCTTGCAATGGTGGCTTCTGAAGCGATTTGTTTTACATGACAAAACTGCCCATCCCATGCACATCATGTCAGCCGGCTTGTACGACATGCTTGATGGAACATTAGTCATATTCCTTCTTTGTCTCATCAGAGCCCCCCCCCCCCCCCCCCCCCCCGGAACCTACCAGGGCTCGTGCCAAGTCTTTCTGCCCGTGCCATCAGCTCCAGGTCTTGCCATGTCTACCCCACTATCTCTGTTTCCAGTTCTCTCCTCCGTGTGTTTTTTTCCGTTTAACTACTTTTACCCTGTGGATTCTAGAACAAGGACTGCCTTGTAATGCTATCAACAAGTTTCCTATCCATGGTCTTCTTCTCTCGGTTTTTAGATGTCGACCAATTCGCGTTCGAAAAGTAGCTCAATTTTGCCAATAATCGCCCAAAATGTGTTCCAAAAAAAAAAGCCTAAAGCAGCCCAAAATGTGTTCGACAATAGAAAAACGTCTCCAAAAATGTGTTCGAAAATAGCCCAAAGTCGCCCAAATTGTGATAGAAAAGTCGCTCAAATTTACCAATAATCGCCCCAAATGTGTTCAAAAATAGCCCAAAGCCGCACAAAATGTGTTCGAAAATAATCAAAAATAGTCAAGTCTCCAAAAATGTGTTCGAAAATAGCCGAGTCGCCCCAAAATGTGTTCGAAAATAGCCCAAAGTCGCCATAAAATAGCCGAAATTGTGATTGAAAAGTAGCCCAAAGAAAATTTCGATTTTCAGAATGTTTTGGTTTTCCAGTGTTCAGATAAAAGGATATAGACCTGTAATGTTGAATATATATTGTGTTTATCTCAAATCTAATTCAGCTTAAAGAGAAGCTCCTTATTTCTTGCCCTCTGCTGTGTGGCATTTTAAAATCAGTAATTAATACTGCAGTATAAAACGTAGAAAACCATACCAACGGCCACGATCAGACGCGCCTAATTTTCTTCGTCGGTATTTGCGCGCTTGTTCAAGCCTGTTTTACCAGGAAATCACTTTTGTTAAAATTATGCCGCGTTCGCCCGACGATGCTTAAGAACGCAACAGTTATTTTGGGATACGGGAAACCTCCAAGCATGCATTAAGCTAATCTTTCCCAACTTTCATTTCAAGCCGGACCCCTCAAATAATTTTCCGTAGCTAGCGGAACTCTATTACGCATTTCTACTAACGCTAGATTACTGCCAAGAACATTTATATGTAAAGACTTTTTTTTTTTTTCTTAAATATCTCGCTCAACCCGTGATGGGTTAAAATTGGGATATCATTGTGTAGTTAAATAATTCAAATTTTGATTTCCGATATCAAAATATGGTATTATCTTCACACTCCACTCAGTCCAAGTATATGTAAAGAGATGCATCCTATATATATTAGGGCCTACATGAAAAACCATACCATACCCCAATTATAACCAACTTTCAGGTTGAACAGGGTATTACAGCAACATAGTAGACGAAAACAACAACAACAAAAACCATACCATTCCAGGTAATATCGCATGATTGTCGCCGAACGCTCCGCAGTGAATATAGAGCTTTTTGAGTTAGGATGCAGCAATAGTGAATGCAGTCAGCGACTCATAGCTTGACTGCCTGCGTCAGGACCAGCGAACCAGAGCTGGTCAAGACCGTGCTCCACCTCCACGTGATGGTCCTGGAAACAGTCTGCAGCAGTGCAGGCTGGCTGAGCGAGCATGGATCGACCCGGTCCTTAAAAAATGCCGTGCAGAAGTCGGATGTGTCGACCGAAAGGTGCAGATATCACAGCTTAGGCGCAAACAGACACAACGCAACCACCGTCCTTTTCAGGACGAACGAAGAAGAAGAAGAAGAAGGATTAGGGTTCGGATTAGACTTATGGGTAACCCAAACCCTAATCCTAACTCTGTGATACACATATTCACTTGCGGAACGTTCGGCAACAATCATTGCGATTTTACCCGATTCCAAGTAAGGAGACAAGAGTCTGCAAATATCTTGATCTTTTGTCGTTTCTGTCAGCTCTTTACAACAACAAAATAAAAATAATTCTCAGTAACTTTACTTTCGGTTTTCAAATCGTACGAATGCTAAAATTTAAACTGTTCTAGTTTTGTCTTTTGATACGTAGAGCAGTTTGAATTTTTTTTAGTATTTCAGATAAGACAACTCCAGTTTCGTGCAATACGCCATCAACACGCCAAGTAATGCTATTATTAGAAACAGGGACTTTGTGTCAGTTTCACTTTCAGCTTCTTTGCCTATCGTTGGTTTATCTGTTATTTGACAAGCCAACATTATTAAGCTTTCATCAACTAGCGCCGCTTCTAAATACTTTATTTCTTGAGCCTTTACACTAGTACCGGCAGTTTCTTTTCTTTTCTTTTTTATTGGGGGGTGTGGAAGAAACACTCCACACAAAACAAGTTACATGTCGTCAGTTCTTTTTTTTTTTTTCATCGATGATGGGTTATAATTAGGATATAATTAGGATATATATTTTTCCATTCCAAATAATATGAACAACTGCCGATATGCGAAAGTAGCATCACATTTGTCAAATCATTGTAAGGGACCCAAAGATGCAGCAATAGAGAATGCAGTCAGCGACCCATAGCTTGACTGCTTGCATCAGTCAGCGAACCAGAGCTGACTAAGACCCTACTCCACCTCCACGTGGTGGTCCTGGAAACAGTCTGCATCACTGCAGTCTGGCTGAGAGAGTAGGGATCGCAGAGGGAAGGCAAACCCGGTCCCAAAAACTGCCGTGCTGAAGTCGGATGTGTCGACCGAAAGGTGCAGATATCACAGCTCCGGCGTAAACAGACACAACGCAACCAACGTCCCTTTCAGGACGAACGAGGAAGAAAAAGAAGAAATCATTGTAAATAGGGAAAATCACAGTTACCAATTATGCTTGTATGTTAAAAAACAAAAACGAACACAATCATGCAGAAACTCTGAACAAGAATAATATTAAGGGGGAGGGGTGTAAAGGTCTGGTGGTTCCAGTTATATAACTGACTTTAACATAATGAGAAATGATGACATCCGAAAAATTTATTAACTACATCCTGCATCAAGTATTTAGAGAGACAGACAATTCAGTTGATTAACCATCTCATGAGATGGAGCCCGATGAATTACCACTACTTGTCTTCAACGTAGTAAGCAGGAATTCGTTGCTGGATTCTAGCTGGACAAAAAACCCGCACTATCTCCAAGGAAACAACACCACCACACCATAAAACGTGAGTGTTCAAAAGACACGACGATGGCTGATGGACAGAGAAAGATCGAAGCATGATAAATCAAACACGACGTATTTCAAATACGAAATATCGCACACATGAACACTAATTATACCATCTTGAATTTGCTCTTTTTTTTTTAAATAGGAATTTTGCCTCGTTTTGGCAAAGTGCGTCCTGTTCAACATAGACACAAGGTCAGTCGGTTATATTAGGGCACATGTCCAAATATAAAAGACTTAGTGATCAAGTGTATATAATCTGGGATAAACACCAGACAGAAAAAAGCAAGAAACTAGATTACTAAACCACATCCAACCAGGCAATACCCTTTACAAGAATCGCACAGTAGGGGCAAAGGTTAAAGGTAGTCCCAGAGCAGTCCATGTAGTTCCTGAGGGATCTCTGAAGAAACAGAGCAAGAAAATGAGCTACTGTAAACTCATGCTAATGTGAGGTTTTGTATTTGGCTGTCAACAACATCATGTAAAACAAAATGCCACCGAAGCCACCACGGTAGGAGCATGTGAATGTTTGGTGCACGCTTCCTTAAGGGGGCCAACTACAGTGGTGGCTCTATATTCCATAAAGAGCACACAGGAAAATAACAAATTGCAAATACTGCCGTAGGGGAAGAAAGTGTTCGAGGCTTCACCATTTTAGGTCCAGCTTTATGAGGCGGTGTGTCCAGTTTCTCTCCTTGCTGCCTTTGCCAGGTACCCATTTACAGCTGGGTAGACTAGCGTGTGATGCTACCAGGCTTCTTCGATCCCAGAACCCAGTAACTTTTCCGCCGATAGGCAGTCTCTCCTAATACTTATCCAATATGACTCTCAGTCACGTTGTATACCATAATGCACACCTCTAAACGGTTTGAACGAGGTATCTAGATCTTAAAATTATTGATGTTAGATCGACGCAGACAAGTGTGTACGTCAACAATTGGAGTCACTGTCTGGCAACGCGCAGCGTGTTGAATCCTGTAGCCTGACGTGGTTGTCTGTGAATGCCGCACCACTGTCGGAACAATTACAATAATTAAGAAACTCGAGACTAGAATCAGGACGTATTAGCAAAAATAAGTACTTGAAAACAGCGCAATTATTACATGGAATGGGTTCTTCATTTCTAGCCTTAGAAATCCGACGTGTACAGCGGGTAATTTCGAAGTCGCAGAAAGTACTTTAAGAAAATATTTTTAAAATTGTTGTTTCATAATAAAATACTACATTAAAATTTATTTAAAACGCAAAAAGTTTCTTTTAAATCAAGTTTGATACGAAAATAATCAACGCTGAAGTCATTGAGCACCGAAAACGCCATCATTTTGAATTGTTCGATCAAGTCGCACTTCACTGTCGCGTAAAAAAAAAAAAAAAAAAAATTATGAACTTGAGCGATGATTTCAGTGATGACATCATCACTGATTCTGCAGAAGATGATGTCTGGGAGACTGAAACATTGGATTCAGACATGGATATTAACCAAAATGTCCCCGATAACCCTATTTTTGAAGCAAACACGGCAAGGTAATTTGCGAGAACGAACATCTAAACCTAGCGCCCAGGATCTAGTGACCAAATTTTTTTAAATTACCATTTAAATAGTTACTATTACCTATTTTCTAAGAAAATCGATAATGATTTTAACATTTATTGTGAATAAAATTTTCTTCACTTCATTTTGTAAAGGTTACTCGTCCATTACAACGGTTGCTAAGGACGTGTATATTTGCAAAAACGAACAGACGCATAGCAAAAAATAAAAGAGACCAACAAGTGATGAAGGTTATATATATATATATATATATATATATATATATATATATATATATATATATATATATATATATATATATATATATATATATATATATATATATCATAATAATAATAGCCCATTCAGTCATAACTGACTATGGGAATGCGCCCCTGAGGAGACAACCCTCGCTGCTTTTTTTCCTAATGACGTTTTCTCCTCTCTTCTGCTTGCCGTGAGAGCTTCTTTTCGCCCAATCTGATATTGCGCCGTAGAGAGCATCGCACATGGTGTGATCGGCAGCTTCATCCTCCCAGGTTGCTGGATTTATGTCCAGTGCTCTCATGTCTCCCTTGCACACATGTCTGAACTTCAGCTGCGGTCCTGTAGCCTGGCGTGGTTGTCTGTAAATGCTGCACCAATGTCGGAATAATTACAATAATTAAGAAACACGAGACTATAGAATCAGGATTTCATAGCAAAAATAAGTGCTTGAAACAGCGCAATTATTACATGAAATGAATATACACTGTATAAAGTTTTTAGAGAGCTTTGGAACGAAACACCGGATTTGCAAACACGTGCAGATACTCTACATGTCATTGGGCCGAATGGCGAGAGCAATGTTCCCTCTAATTTTTTTTTTAATGACCCGTGTGCGCATAAGTGTTAAGTTGTGCATTTTTTTTTCCTAGTGACAAAAACATGTGCGTCCTAAAATCGAGTGTATGCATTTTTTTTTTCAATGGACGATCGTAATTGTTTTATTATTATCATAATGTTTTTAATTAATTTTTTTGGGGTGCGCAGTTCAGTTTTCTGTGTGCGCGGACTTCATAACATGTGTGCGCCCGCACACACGCACAACTTATAGGGAACATTGGGCAAGCGCCTTGTTGTTGTTGTTTTGATGAATTGATGGGTGGAGATCGGGCACTCAACATCTGATCATTGTTGCGTCTTCTCGTTCCATCTTGTTCTACCCTGTTCAACCTGAAAGTTGGTTATAATTGGGGTATTTAGTGTCATTTTATTTACTAATTTTGTATTCAATTTAAATAACTGTTGTCTTTTGCAGTTGCTGATTTTTATTTATATTATTATTTGTCAATTTTATTTTCTCTTTTGTATTGTTTCTAGATAACTATTGTCCTTTACACTTGGTTTTAATTTGTATTAGTATTTGTTCTTTTTGAGTTGTTGTCCCTTTTTTTAATATCTTGTCTTTCCTTGTCCTATGAGTAGCTATTTTTTGTTAATGCTTTGTTAGTTCTTGCTGCTTAATTTCTATTTAGTTGGATGATTTTCCTGAAGTTCTAGCCTTATATTTTTTCCTTTGTTTTATGTATATATCTTTTAAGTATTGATTGGGCATCTCTTGGGGCATCTATACTTAAAACCTTATCACCTGTTGTTAAGTCTATATTGTGATTTCTATAGTAAGTTTTTAATTCAAGCCTTTGTTGTTCATGCTTTTTACAGTGGATCAGGTAGTGGTCTATGTCATTCTCTTCCTGACATTCTTGGCAGTGTGGTTCTTCTACCATGAAGTATGCTGCACCGAGTCGGAGACGCCACAGTTTTTTGTTCGATGGTATCTTTAATTCTTCTCTGACCTGGCATGTCCTTGTTGGTTCTTTCAGCAGTTTGAACGCGTGTCTGCCTTTTCTACTTTCTTTCCATGTTGTCTTCCATTCCTCGTTTACAGTTTCCTTCACTTGGCTCTTGATCTCTGACCTTCCCAGTCCTGCTTTTATATTGTTTTTACTTGTTCTTCCCTTCTTGGCATTCTGGTCTGCCAACTCGTTGCCAGCTATACCTATGTGTGCTGGAACCCACACTAGCCTCACATTACATCCTCTGTTCTCTAGTGATGTATTAATTGCTAGAATTTCTTCCTTTATGTCTGGCCGGCTACATTTACCTGAGTGTTCTAGTGCTTGTAGTGATGATAGTGAGTCTGTAAATATCGTAACAGCTTCTGGTGGGTTATCTTCGATTATTTCTAGACTTTTAAGAATTGCTACCATCTCAGCAGTGAAAATCGATGCCCCTTCCGTTATACTGTAGCTCTTTTTTATTCCCCATTGTGGTATTACAACTCCGGCACCTAGTTGCCCACTATCACCCTTGGATCCATCAGTGTAGATGGCCAGACTTTGTTTAGTTAGTTGCTCTATGAACTTTCTACTTATCATTTTGGCTTCCTTATCTTCTATGTTTTGTTTGATCTTTTCAGTAAGTGAGTAGTCTATGATTGGTGTTTTTAGTTCCCATGGTGGTATTTTGCTTCTGTATTTATTACTATTTTCAATTGTGTTTGATAGTTCTTTGAACTGCATTAGGTCTTCTATAGTTCTCCACCCTGTTGGATATCTATCTTTATTTAAGGGAACGTCCCATACACTTGGTTGGTTTTTGACAAATGCTTTATGTGCTGGGTGGGTCACTTCTTGTGCTACTTTACTCCAATAATTTAATCTCAGTTCTTTCCGTCTTAGACCAAGGGGAGGTATGCCGAGAGCTACTTCTAGAGCTTCTACTGGTGTCGATATAAATGCACCTGTAATGGTTCTCATGGCTGCATTTTGAATCCTGTCCAGTTTTGCTTTGTTAGAAGCTGCAGCTGAGTCATAGACTATGCTGGCATAATCCAGTTTCCCCCTGATGAAGGACTTGTAGAACATAAGCATTATTTTATTGCTGCCCCCCCCCCCCATCCATTACCTTTTACAATCCTTAGTATATTTAGGGGTCCCCTACAGCTTTCTACCAAATTGTCTATATGTTTATTATAATTTAGTTGTTTATCTAAGTTATGCCCAGAAATCTAGTTGTTGAGGAGGTACATATTTTCTGTCCTTTAATGGTTATATTGATTTTGTTATTTTTTTTTAAATTTCCTTTGCTGAAAATCATACCTACTGTTTTGTTTACATTAATTTGGAAGCCCCAACTTTTCATCCACTCTGAAACTTTGTCTATTTGATTTTGAAGTTTTTTGTAAACATGGTCCAAGTTTTTTCCAGATCGCCAAATGGCACAGTCATCTGCAAATTGTGATACTGCATTCTTTATGTCATTAAATTCATCTGCTAAATCATTTACAGCTATAGTGAAAATTGAAGGAGAGATCACTGATCCTTGAGGAATCCCATTCTGTTGTTCATATATTTCTGACCTATCATTATTCACCTGTACAGCAAAATACCTGTCCTGTAAAAAGTTTTCTAGATACCTATAGGTTTTACCAGTAATGCCAATCTTTTTCATTTTGTAAAGAGCTCCATCTCGCCAGCATTCATCATATGCTCTAGCTACATCTAGAAAGACTGCCACTGTTTTCTCTTTCCTCTTGAATCCTAGCTTTACATCATGTTCTAATCTTACAAGCTGGTCTACTGTACTTCTGTCTGCTCTAAACCCTGACTGGTTTGGGCTATATAACTGGTTTTTTTCTAGGTAGAATTTAACTCTTTTATTCACAACAGTTTCCAGTATTTTACCTAGTTGTGATGTTAAGGAGATAGGCCTATATGAACTTACATCATGGGCTTCCTTATTGGGTTTTAGAATGGGTACTATCATAGCTACTTTCCATGCTTTTGGTATCTTTCCTAAGTTCCAGATTTTGTTATAAAGTGAAGTTATTATGTTTATAGTTCTTTTGGGTACTTTCTTAAGGATTTCATAACTAAGTATATCTTGCCCTGAGGCAGTATTAGATTTATCTTTTATTGCATTAGTTACTTCTTCCTCTGTTATATCAGCATCTAAATAGTTTGTTTCATCTATCTGGTCTGGTAGTTCTTTTAAAAACTGTATCCTAAGTCTTTCTCTTCTCTCATTTTCTTCCTGTCCAAGGCTACTTTTTGCACTGACTTTATAGAAATACTCGGCAAGGGCATTAGCTTTTTCTTTATCTGTTTCTGCTCTCTTTGGTAGTTTGATTGTTGGCATTATTGTTTTCTTATTGTTCCCTTTGATTGCCTTAAGCTTTTTCCATACTTCTCTAATTTGAGTGCTAGGTTTAAGTGACTGACAAAACTCCTTCCAGTTAGTTTCTTTGGCTTTGAATATTATTCTGTTAGATTCATTCCTAATAAGTTTATACTTATCATAGTTTTCTTCTGTTCTGTTATTTCTATATTTTTGTAAGGCCCTTTTTCTTCTCTCATGAATTTCTGCACAGCTTTTATTCCACCAGGCAACTGGTTCTTTATTCCATTGAGTTTCTCTTTTCTTCTTAATGTTATTTATTGGTTTAAGGTGTTGTGGCATATTTTTATTTGGTATATACTTTATTGCTATTTTCAGAATTTCATTGGTCAGTGTTTCTGCCCACAAGTCAGTATCATCTGATTCCATGTCTTTATATTCCATCACCTCCAGCTCTGATTGGAAAGCTTCCCAGTTTGCTTTTTTATAGTTGAAGGTAGGTTTCTCTGGTTCTGGATTTGGAATGACATTTTCATGCATGGTTATTACAATGGGCAGATGATCTGAGTTTGTGTCTTGTAACACTTCCCAATTTACATTCGCTAGGTTGTTAGTTGCTATACTTATGTCTATTGCTGAGTCTGCCCTATTAGCTTGTGGATTAATTCTTGTTGCAGATCCATCATTTAGTATTAGTAGTTCATTGTTTTCTATGAAGTCAAGTAGGCATTTTCCTGCATTATCTGCATGTTGTCCACCCCAAGCACAATGATGGGAATTAAAATCGCCTACTATGATTGTTTTGGGGCCTAGTCTGGTGCTTATGGCTAGTATTTCTTCATCTTTAATTGTGCCATCTTTAGCATATACATTTAGAATTGTTAGATTGTTTGGTTCAGCTGCTATAGTAACCTGGATACCTTCTATATTGGTTGTATTAAATACTTCCCAGTCTATGATTTTAAATTTTTCGCTAACTAATACTGCGACACCTCCTCCTCTACCTTCTTTCCTATCGTGTCTAAGTATCTTAAAGCCCTTACAACTATATTTATTATTTGGGTTTAAATGGGTCTCTTGAAGAGCATATATATCAGTATTTTCTCCAGTCTCTGATAGTAGGGGTGTAAAATTTTTTTTTAATACCCCTACAATTCCACTGGATAATTCTAAATCTTTCTAAATTGAATTTTAACATCCTCTAGTGTACCTTTTATTTTGGTTAACTATCAAATTGCTCTTATTCTGCATTTCCTGTACTTGTGGACCCACTATCCATCCATCAAGTTCTCAATAAAAACCTTATTTAAACTTATCATTTTATTCCTAACTTTTTCCACTATGTATGGTAAAAGTGCCTCAATGTGTCCTTTGATATTTTTTCTTCTAGGTTGACCACTTTCCTATTTTCATCCAATGCTACATTCCCTTCTCTCCCTATGTTACTCTCCTGCCTTTCACTTTCCATTCTTTTTAGTATTATTTCACTTTCTTCTTTTTGTTCAGACAGTTTGACTAGTATCATTTCATTTTCTTCTTTCAGTACAGTCAGTTTAGCTATATCCTGGGAAATTGTGCGCTGTATGGCTTTCACTTCTTGAAGCAATGCCTCTGCACTTTTCAGTGCACTTGTGTCATCCGAGGATGTAGTTGAATCATCTGACTGGTTTTTTTGGAACTCTTTTATTATTTTCTAACTTGTTCTTACTTTCTTTTGCCATCTGTGACTTAAGCATTTTGACATCTTCTTGCACACTCTTAATTTCTGTTATAACTTTATTGTTCGTATAAGTATCATTTTCTTTTAATTCTTTAATGACCGTTTTGAAAGGGGTTTGGGTTGTTATAGCTACCCTCAATGCTTTTTTGGTCTGCTGATATACTGGGCAGCCCTGGAATCTGGCGCTATGGTTTCCTTTGCAATTAGTGCATTTTCTGTTTGCATTATCCTTTTTATAGTCAGTATCTGACTTTGCCTTTTCGCATTGCGTGAAAGGGTGTGCCCCCGCACAAAACCTACATACTGCCTTCCCCCTGCAAGTGTGGCGTCCATGACCAAACTTCATGCAGTTGGAGCACTGCAACACTGGGGGAATGAAGGCTTCTGTGTTTTTTTTTGTGTTTTCCCAAATAGTACCATCTTGGGGGGTTCCCTACCTTCTGTTGTTATCACTACCACTGGGGTAACGATACTCCCTTTCACCATTATTCTGTCCACGTGTACCAGCTTTATGTCTGGGTTATGTTTTGCGAGGATGTTCATAACTTCCTCGCTTGAAAGGGTAGTGTTTATCCCTTTTAATACACATCTACTGGTCACTTTTGCTAGCTCTATCTTTACTTCTATGTCATGTGCAAGAGTCACTGTTTTTGCTTCTACTTTGAGTTCCTCTATCATCTCTTTTATTCTGTCACTCTGATTTGGGATAATTATTATGCCAAAATGGGTTTTCGAAATTTTGGCTATCGCCTTTTTGCCTAACACAGGATCAAGGATGTTTATAATTTTGTCTTCATCTAATGCCTTGATCTTGACAGCCTCACCAGCTACTTGCGTTATCTTTAAACGACATATGTTTACTACATCTTTATTTTTTGGAGCTGCCTGGGTTGCTAGATGTCTTGAGTCTTTTTTTGGTACTTTCATTGCTATTTTTTTGGTTAGTATTTTCTTCTAGTTTATCATGCCTGGTGTCCCTACCTTGGTTTTTAACTGCTTCTGCCCACGTTTTGCCTTCCTTTGTTGTTTTTACTTCTGAGCCTCCTTTCAGTTTATCCCCTCTGGTTTCATGACTTGTTTTGTCCGCGTTTACCTGGCTGTCCTGATTATCCTTTTCCCTGGGTCCTTTCTTTCCGTTCGCTGTGCTGGTTCCTGATCTTTCTCCTTTGTTGATTCTGCTTTTTGTTGTTTTTCCTTCCGCGCCTCCTTCCCGATTTTCCATTATTGTTTTACTCGTGTCCTTTAGTTCTGTTTTTTCTGATTTCAGGGTTCGTGGTCCTGTTTCTTTCTGTCCGGTTTAAAGTTTTGTCTTTTTCTGGAGTTTTGGCCATCGCTTTCCCTTCCTCGGACTGTTTTCTGGTGAATACTACCATTGGTTATTTTCCCTGTCTTTTAGAATGCTACTATTTGTTGTCTTTGAATTATATTCTGATGATTGAATATTATATGTAATCTTTGGCTTATTTTGTTATATATATCTTTACCCCACTACGATTCTTAAATTAAATAGTCCCCTAATACTTAACCTTAACTACAGTAGGCCTACTCTAATACTATCAACAAAAGTATAAATTATTCACCACTTAAATATCTTTCAAGATGGCTGCCTGATCTCACTCAAAGAATTGCCACGTGGCGCTATTTAATTTCTATTATTTTAATTTCTAAAATTAACTGCAAAAAGCTAACACTGAAGATGGATAAAAATATCAACTTATCTGATAACTTGTGTAGTTCGAAGGATGTCTTCACTGTGTCTCGTCCTAAAAAGGACGTATCAAGCTTGTGTGGTTTGAGGTAAGCAAAAATGCGTGTTACCCCTGTAGTAGACGGAAGTGGTGAGAATGTTGGGCAAGCGCCCAGACGCTTTTGGATTTATATACTCCAGAGAAATTCACTTCTTGCCTCTTCAATATTCGAAAACAGTTTTGTAGTCGCTGTGCCAGTTTTTTTTTTTTTAGTGCCTTTGTGTTTTAGTCCTTTCCTGTCATTTTGTGAACCGAAACCAAAAAGAGAATAGAAATGGCGCACACACACAAAATGCATTCAGTAACATGAGACAGATATTAACAATCCAAACACACAACAAACCAATTAAAAACGAGTGTCTTGAAGAGTTACTCTTCAAAAGACTCTTCGTTGCTATGTGACTGGGCTGGCGGTTTTGAATAGTGTTATGTTAACGTTACCATGCAATCAGAGTCCTATTAACCAACCGTACCTTATTTGTGACAGGTTGATGTGCAAGTGGTGTTCGCATGTATGAAGACATCGCGGAACCCATTCAGGCCACAGTTTCTTAATTAACCTGTGGTCTAGGATTCTAGGAGGTCTATGTACATAACATAACATGTAAAATTTTTGATTATGCTTTTATGTATATTTTTCTCCAAGAACGCGTACATATCCTTCATTTAATAATCAAAGGGGTCCACAAGCCTCCATTGAACAATCACATGGGTGCGCAGCCTTCATCGGACAATCAAAGGGGTCCATTGCATAAAAAAGGTTAAGAAACTCTGATCTAGGTACTGTAGAGAAACAACGCATCCAAAAATATGAAGAAATAGAACTACATTTCCATTTATAATCAGCTATCAGGTTGTAAATCACCGTGTAGACAAAGAATGAATAGGTCTATTGCACCCTCTGGCATCTGGTACAATGCGACTAATATGAGACTGTGCGTGGAGCTGGTAACCTCATCATGTAAAACAAATTGCCACAGTAAACATCGCTAAAAGATCACGTGACTGCTTGAGCCAGGCTTCCTGTATGGGGACCAGCGGCAGTGGTGGCTCCGTGCTCCGTAATGAGAGAAATTGAGCCTCCGTAACTGTCGCGAGAGGGTTGAGATGTTATTAAAATATAAGATATCCTGGACAAGAAGTTGTATCAGGTGATACCAGGATAATGCCAGATAAGAGTCTGGTCTTATAAGTAATATCCCCTTCTCTGAAAAGATTAAGGGCGTATGGATATCAAAGGTAGGGTCAAGCTGTATAAGTTTCCAGGTTAATGTATTATCCTGGATCCCTATGGGCTCCCTCTCAAGACCCTCCCTTGATTATTGTATTATTATTATTATTGTTGACTCTGCTAGGGGATATTAACAAAATTATTTCCAACAAGAACATGAACTCAACTTTAATAAGTAAGTAAGTCTGCTGGTAAATATTTACAATTTATTTAGCCTATACCGTTTCTCTTTTCGGTCTGGAAGGTTTGAAATGAAATGAACTCAGGACGACTACCAAGCTATGAACAGATCAGAACAAATTGTCATTCTGCGCCTCAGAACAGGACACAACCGACTCCGCAGCCACATGTATAAAAAATTTAAGATTGGCAATTCAGCCATGTGTACATGTGGACAGGCACCCCAGACTGCATAGCACATACTTCAAGACTGCCCCGAATATGATATATTGAGGCAAACCCACTAGCCCAGAGAAACAACACTGGAAACAAAACTATACGGACCTCTGTATGAACTACAAAAGACAGTGAAGTTTATACAAGAAACAACATTGCAGATATAGACAATATATTTCAAGCGAACGAAAGAATATGAAGAAGAAGCCACATGTCTATTGTATTTTCTGAAAGTGAGACCTAAGGTGTGATGCTGTAAGGCAAGTGTTTAGTTGGTGTTCATCGTGGAATAACTGGCAATATTTGCTGAAAGTCACCAACAAGCACTGTGGCGAGAGGTTTTATTTGGCTCTTGGATCAGTATAGTACTGACAATTACAGAAATAGAATTTCTGCAGAAAATGGTGAAGTCCCAGTGTCTGAGAGGACTACTGGTATCACAAATTAGTTACGGCTGTGAATGATCTGATCTCGAAACAATAGTATAGAGGAGACCGACATAAAGCGCCACCTCTGCTGTGTAACTAATTGTGATATTAAACAAAGCAAGGAAACAGATTTTTACTTAACAATGATAAAATTGACAAGTCGTTCAAAATACAATTTCCTTATATTTTATTTAGTATATATACACTATCTACTCTTGTGCTGAAAGGTGAATGTTGCAAAAAATGGAATGAAATGAATTGGTAAGTTTACATATGATTTACAAATATTTATATTTATAAATATTACAACACGTTTTCCAATTATAGGAACAAAAATTATATCAGCTGTGCTGTTAATTAAGGATATAACGTTTATCAGCTATGCTGTTATTTACGTATAATTTATCCACTATGATCTTATTATTGTCTCTTGCTACGCTAATTCACGTTTTCTTCATTGACAGTTCTATGCTCACAATGCCGACAGAAATGGTACTAATGTGTACTCATCTCTCTTAAGTCTGTTCTTCTTTGTTTGGTTCACACCACCGGCAGAGTATCGTTCCTTTAGCCCACCCAAGACTGAGGGGGACCAAAGATGTAGAGTCTGGTCAACCTCTATGCTCCTGCGGAGTTCCAGGCAGCGGGATTGACTCGAACATACGACCTCAGGTTTTTAGGACACAATTAAACCTGTAACAAAGCAAAAATAGGGGCTAATTTCTGTCCTCAAGCCCACCTATTTCTAGTGTGAGTGAAATGAGCGTGTCTCCGATGTATGCATGTGGGATGAATGACAACATGGCTCAGTATGATTTAGCAATAGCGAGACAAGACAGGTGTCTACTTGCAAAACATTCTTTCTGATAAACTAATACATGGATACATTCAATAATATAGATTCAATACATGAATACATTTTATACATGAATACATCCCATAATATAAATCAATACATGAATAAATCCAATAATATGTACACCTAGGTGTGATACAACAATGTCCTTCCCCCCTATACTATATCACGCCCTCTCTGACAATAGCTGGTAACATATATCCTAACAATATTGTTATGTTCTTATGATAGGAGTATATGAGACGAGGACTGGTTGGTGATATATCAGGTTGGAGTTATAGGAGACAATAGATTGGAGTTAGATGCGACAATAGATTGAGTCCTGACAAGGACTGTTTTGGTTATATTGGAGTTGGTCTTATCTGAGACAATAGATTGAGTTATAGAAGACAATAGATTGAGTTAGATGCGACAATAGATTGAGTCCTGACAAGGACTGTTTTGGTTATATTGCAGTTGGTCTTATCTGAGACAATAGATTGAGTTATAGGAGACAATAGATTGAGTCCTAACAAGGACTGTTTTGGTTATATTTACAGTTTGGAATTATCAGAGACAATAGACTGAAGTTATAGACTGACAATAGATTGAAGTATAGGAGACAATAGGTTGAAGTATGAGTCCTATTAGTCTTCGTCTATTCAATCATAATAGGAAATACAATCATTATACTTAATTCCCCCCAAGATACAATCAGTAACCTGATAGGTAGTATAAATGACACACAACAAATACCAACGGTTATCGTAAAAATATTTACCCTCCTAAGATTTTAAACTGGCCAGGTTTTGACGCGACTTAGTGAAGTAGGTTGCAGGTCGATGCCCTCAGGTAAGTTACCATAAATCAAGGTGACAGCTTCTCCCTCTTCAGTCTGTATCTCTGGCGTCAAGTTCGGGGTTGCGTGGTTAGCATAAAATCCGCCCGATTATATAGTCAAGTAACTACTTGAGGAAAGCTTTCGGTTGGTTCCTGGCGGAGCAAGTTGATTGGTTTCCTCCGGTTTTGTACCTGGTCTCATACAGCCTAATTTTATTCAGTTTTCATCGGCCATCTTGCGTGAACAAGATGGCCGTTAATTTATTCTGTCTCAGAGACTGGTGAACGTTGATCGTTGATTGGTTGAAGCAAATCTGTATCTCGACATAGTTATTAACAAAGTAGTGGGTTACACTTCGTTTCACGACATAGCCCCCTCCTTTCCTAGCTGTGACTTGTCATAGCTGACGTGTAAACCCCTGCTGTGGTTAATCCTTTTGCGTCTGTCCTTCCAGAGTACTAGGGTGTCGACTTAAAAAATCAGCTCCTACATTGTCTCTTCCCGGAATGTAATTCACGGTAAAGGAATAAGGCGCAAGAAGCAGACTCCACCTTAACAATCTCGAATTTAGCTTTTTAGATGCAGCCAAGAATGTTAAAGGTTGGTGATCGCTTTGGACAATGAAGTGTGTCCCATACAGATAAGGTGAAAATTTGTTGATGGACCAAATTAGAGCTAAACATTCCTTCTCTATGGTCGAGTAGTTCAACTCAGCTGCATTCAGCTTCCTACTGGCGTAGGCGACTGGTAAAAGTTTCTCCGGCTGGGCTTTTGATTTCTGCAAGAGAGTTGCACCAATACCTATACTGCTAGCGTCCGTTCTTAATTCAAATTCCTGTGTGATATCGGGTAGTGTAAGGATGGGTTTGCTGGTGAGTTTTGCTTTTAGCTCTGTGTAAGCTTTTTCACAATCAGCATTCCATTGGATTTTGTCAGGCTGTCCTTTCTTCGTTAAGTTAGTTAATGGTGCACACAGAGAGTTAAAATGGGGTATGTACTTCTGATAGAACCCACATAAAGACACGAATGATCTCACATCTTTCTTCGTTTGAGGTCTGGGTGCCTTCTTTAGCTTCTCTATATTCTTTGGGTCAGGAGACATATGACCTGTAGAAATAGTGTGACCTAAGAATTCCAACTCCTTACAACCGATATAGCACTTGGTTGGACGTGCAGTCAATCCAGTTTCTCTCAGTCTGTCAAACAACATGGAGAGCGCTACTATATGCTCTTCAAATGTGTTTGTAGCAACAAGAATGTCATCCATAAAGTTAGTGATATGGGGATTTTGTAGAGGTTCCAATAATTTCCTCATCATTCTTGAAAAGATACTTGGAGCATTTTTCAGCCCAAAGGGTAGTACATTAAACTCGTAGTGTCCGTCTGATGTACTGAATGCCAGCATTTTCCTAACTTCTGGTTTCACTGGTATTTGGTAGTATCCCTTGCTTAGATCTACCTTCGATAAATACCTAGCCTTACTCAGTGTAGAGAACAGCTGGTTGGTGTCAGGTAATGGGTCCACCTGAGATTCTGTGATCGCATTAAGCTTCCGGTAGTCAATACATAACCTGTGTTCACCACTCGGTTTTCTCAATAGCACCACACTTGAGCTATAGGGAGATTCAGACTTTGAAATAATTCTCTTTTAAGAGATAGTCAATCTCATCCTTGAGTGTTTGTGCTTGCTATTGTTCAGTCCATGTCCGCAGCAATGCTTCCAGTGGACTGTGTATGGGGACGGCAATACAACAACGTTGCCGGACCCACACCTATTTCTATTGTAAGGGGCAGTATACCGAAGTGGGGCCTGTCTCCCTCAACTGTTTGGTACAGCCCTGGTTCCTACCTCCTTTGGTTCGGGTTTGTTTCTGCAGCTTTTTTAATACTGGTTGCTGACTAACCAAATTTTCCAAATGATCCAGGCCATGGTGTTCCGACAAATATCTAGTCGGGGTGGGATGTCTCTCGTCCCCTCTCTGTACAATACGGAGAGTTGCCATGGTTACTGGTGTAACAGTAGACTTGTTGTGATTTCGTTTTCTCGTTATCACTGCTTCTACCTGTTGTTTTCTCTTGTGTATCTTCTTTGTGGGCCTACGTCCGCAACAATGCTTCCCTAGGTCCTGTAACTGGTCTACGCTTCTGAATGAGGTTACCTGGTTACATTCTGAACAGGATTTCATATACCGACTTATGTCTTCAATTATTCCTGGCCAGAAGTAGTGACAGGCTATCCTTTGTCCAGTGGCCCCTATTCCCATATGTCCACTGAAGGGTATAGCATGTCCTAGCGTCATAACCTTCTCCCTGTAAGATTTTGGCACTACAAGCTGTCCATGCCCTTTAGGTCCTGTTCCAGCTTTTCTGTATAGTAGGCCATTCTTCATATACAAGTCTCCTTTCTCTGGAGGGTTATGGGCCTTTGGCAATTTGCCAAAACAAGGCTTCAATGTGCTGTCTGCTGTTTGAGCCTTTTTCATCTTTGTACGATGAATGGTTATTGGATCTCCCTCCTCCTTTTTGGTGCTCGACCTGGTATGGTTTGCTGCCATGACAACAGGTTTTATTGGGTCACCCAAAAAGACATATTTACATCCTATTACCAGCGGGTATATAGGATCATCACTTACTGCTGCTCTTATCACTCCTTCTACATAGCGAGTTCTCACGTTGATCCTTGCTATGGGAAGTGTCATGGTGCCGGTTCCCTGCATTGCCCCTTGTATGTCCACTGTTTCTGTGGTAAGTTGGTCAGGGTGCACTAGGGTTGCACACACGACTGAGTCGAATTCCAAACCTGAATCATATAAGCACTGAACTTTAGTGCCATTACATGTCACTTCCTCACAGACAGGGGGATGATGGAAGTCCTTCTGACTTACTGCCATTTCCTTCCTTCCCTTGTTCCCTGTTGTGAGACACGCAGCGTAATAAGGAGGATTGTTCCTTCTGCAGTCTGCAGTATTGTGGTTACTCATTAGACAAGTTTTACACCACTTTCCTTCCTTCCGGTAAGGTGTCTTATCCGATCTTAGAGGGTTTTTGTCCTTTTGGTCAAATCTTTGTTTGTTCCTTGTGGCATGGTCCTTTTGTTCATATTTGGTATAGTTTTGTGATGATTTGAAGTTTTCACCCTGCTTCTTCTTATTTCCTAATAATTCTGCCTGAGCTGCTTGATATCTCTCAGCAACAGTTACAATATCTCCCAATCTCTCTGCTCCTTGTTCCATGATAAACTTCCTCATTTCTTGAGGCATGGACTCTTTCACTTGCTCCATCATTATCATTTCTTTCAGGTCCTTCCTGACACTTTCCTAAACTACTCCATTTTTCCAAATAGGTTTCCAATCTAGCAGAGAACTGGTGATAGTTTTCTCCTGGAAGAAGTTTAGCTGTTCGGAATTTCTTTCTATATGATTCTGAGTTCTTTTCATATCTCACAAGCAGTGCCTGTTTCAGGATTTCATAATCTTCCTGGTCATCGCTTGAGAGCTTCAAATATACATCGTAGGCAACACCTCTCAATCCCTGAGATAGTTTAAGACTCCACTTTTCTTTCACTAAGCCATAGGTAGTGGCAAGTCTTTCGTATCTATCCAGGTACGACTCAATGGCGTCTTCTTTCTCAACAAATGGGTCCAGATGAAAATTCATGGCCCCACTTGAGGTGCTCTGGCTGGAGCTACTCTCAGAGTGAGGTGAGCTCCCACCATTATTGCCAGTATTTGCCTGAATTTCAAGCTCTTTTAATCTCAACTGATGGTCTCTCTCTGCTTGTAATTTCCTTTCCTCAGCTTCAATTTTCTTTGCCTCATTTTCAGCCTCCCATTTCTTGGCTTCCATTTCTAATCTTTTGTCTTCTCTCTCAGCTTCTGCTTGCAACCGCCTTTCCTCAGCCTCAAATTTCTTTGCTTCTCTATCAGCCTCTAATTTCCTTGCTTCAGTCTCTAATTGCAACTTTCTTTCTTCCCTATCCATGTGTTTGTCCACTTCTGTTGTGACATACTGAGTAAGAGCATCACCTGTCATATTTAATTCCTTACCCATCTGCATGACCGCAGTCCTGAACTTCACTAGATCAGCCATGGCGTTACTTAGAGAGGGTATGTAAATTTACTATAACCAAATTATTGTAATTAAAATTAATTACTTTAAATGAACAAAAAATTTCCGTGCAACTTTGTGAGCATCAACTATTTACTGAGTACTAAATGGTACTCCTCCTAAGAAAATATTTGTTTAAAAAATCCTAAAATAGAATTTTTTTTTCAAAAAATAAAAATTTATTTTCTTATGTTACCTATGGGTGGCACAAGATAGAGTGTAGATAGATGAATAGACTAAGTATGGCTCAAGATATACAGAAATATCCCAGGAACGAGCCCCCAGTGTGGCGAGAGGTTTTATTTGGCTCTTGGATCAGTATAGTACTGACAATTACAGAAATAGAATTTCTGCAGAAAATGGTGAAGTCCCAGTGTCTGAGAGGACTACTGGTATCACAAATTAGTTACGGCTGTGAATGATCTGATCTCGAAACAATAGTATAGAGGAGACCGACATAAAGCGCCACCTCTGCTGTGTAACTAATTGTGATATTAAACAAAGCAAGGAAACAGATTTTTACTTAACAATGATAAAATTGACAAGTCGTTCAAAATACAATTTCCTTATATTTTATTTAGTATATATACACTATCTACTCTTGTGCTGAAAGGTGAATGTTGCAAAAAATGGAATGAAATGAATTGGTAAGTTTACATATGATTTACAAATATTTATATTTATAAATATTACAACACGTTTTCCAATTATAGGAACAAAAATTATATCAGCTGTGCTGTTAATTAAGGATATAACGTTTATCAGCTATGCTGTTATTTACGTATAATTTATCCACTATGATCTTATTATTGTCTCTTGCTACGCTAATTCACGTTTTCTTCATTGACAGTTCTATGCTCACAATGCCGACAGAAATGGTACTAATGTGTACTCATCTCTCTTAAGTCTGTTCTTCTTTGTTTGGTTCACACCACCGGCAGAGTATCGTTCCTTTAGCCCACCCAAGACTGAGGGGGACCAAAGATGTAGAGTCTGGTCAACCTCTATGCTCCTGCGGAGTTCCAGGCAGCGGGATTGACTCGAACATACGACCTCAGGTTTTTAGGACACGAATAAACCTGTAACAAAGCAAAAATAGGGGCTAATTTCTGTCCTCAAGCCCACCTATTTCTAGTGTGAGTGAAATGAGCGTGTCTCCGATGTATGCATGTGGGATGAATGACAACATGGCTCAGTATGATTTAGCAATAGCGAGACAAGACAGGTGTCTACTTGCAAAACATTCTTTCTGATAAACTAATACATGGATACATTCAATAATATAGATTCAATACATGAATACATTTTATACATGAATACATCCCATAATATAAATCAATACATGAATAAATCCAATAATATGTACACCTAGGTGTGATACAACAATGTCCTTCCCCCTATACTATATCACGCCCTCTCTGACAATAGCTGGTAACATATATCCTAACAATATTGTTATGTTCTTATGATAGGAGTATATGAGACGAGGACTGGTTGGTGATATATCAGGTTGGAGTTATAGGAGACAATAGATTGGAGTTAGATGCGACAATAGATTGAGTCCTGACAAGGACTGTTTTAGTTATATTGGAGTTGGTCTTATCTGAGACAATAGATTGAGTTATAGAAGACAATAGATTGAGTTAGATGCGACAATAGATTGAGTCCTGACAAGGACTGTTTTGGTTATATTGCAGTTGGTCTTATCTGAGACAATAGATTGAGTTATAGGAGACAATAGATTGAGTCCTAACAAGGACTGTTTTGGTTATATTTACAGTTTGGAATTATCAGAGACAATAGACTGAAGTTATAGACTGACAATAGATTGAAGTATAGGAGACAATAGGTTGAAGTATGAGTCCTATTAGTCTTCGTCTATTCAATCATAATAGGAAATACAATCATTATACTTAATTCCCCCCAAGATACAATCAGTAACCTGATAGGTAGTATAAATGACACACAACAAATACCAACGGTTATCGTAAAAATATTTACCCTCCTAAGATTTTAAACTGGCCAGGTTTTGACGCGACTTAGTGAAGTAGGTTGCAGGTCGATGCCCTCAGGTAAGTTACCATAAATCAAGGTGACAGCTTCTCCCTCTTCAGTCTGTATCTCTGGCGTCAAGTTCGGGGTTGCGTGGTTAGCATAAAATCCGCCCGATTATATAGTCAAGTAACTACTTGAGGAAAGCTTTCGGTTGGTTCCTGGCGGAGCAAGTTGATTGGTTTCCTCCGGTTTTGTACCTGGTCTCATACAGCCTAATTTTATTCAGTTTTCATCGGCCATCTTGCGTGAACAAGATGGCCGTTAATTTATTCTGTCTCAGAGACTGGTGAACGTTGATCGTTGATTGGTTGAAGCAAATCTGTATCTCGACATAGTGATTAACAAAGTAGTGGGTTACACTTCGTTTCACGACAAGCACAAACACAGCCCCTTTCATTAGACGGGGGCTTTCCCAAACATCTTTGCAAAGACAGATAAACAGTTTAGAATTCACTGAGGTGACATTGTGCGCTCAACTCATACAGTGACTGCATTTATTTACAACTTGAGCTAACTTAATTGCACAGTAGCATGGAGAGGGGGGGAGAGAAAGTGGGGGGGGGGGAACGTGTTTAAAAAAAATAGACATGCGCAAAAGCTATTCAAACCTCCATCAAGAACCTTTCGAATATCAAGAGAATTAAAAACTCACACCAATAAGAAACTTCAGAATTCAAATTGGGAGGGGCTATTTAATACTAGAAGAAGCTTACTGCCCAGAATATCTACAAAAATAATATAGAACACGTCCTACTAAAATGTGAGAGGTATAAGCAACATTCATCACAGTGGCGTCACTAGGGTTGGTGTCACCCAGTGCGGTAACTCAAGGAGTCACCCCCATGGACCTCTTCCCGTACCAGTCCGTACAGAATCCTTAGTAATGTTTTTTGTACTAATGTTACTCGTAAATTAGCATAGAGTTTTAGCCTTGTAGGTATATTGATACTGTCATGTTATTTTATGTATTGAACTAGAACTAGAACGGTATCGAAGTAATAATGCACTTTATTTACGCATCAACTGGTTTCTGCTATATACATGTGTTGCTGTCGTTTTTGACGGGGTTATAAATGTCAATCTATTTAAAATTATTTTGTATGATCAAAGTTAGAGAACTAAGTATTAACTTTGCTGTGACAAGTTGATTAGGGATTATCTTCCCTTTTTTTCGTCCATTGTTGTTGACCTGTCTTAAGACAAGGTTAGAAGTAGTCAGTTCGGGGCTGTCTGCTCATGTGCAGAGTTTTTTTTAGAAAAAACTGATAGACTTCCGTGGGGGAGTTGAGATCTTGGGTTCTGATTGACAAGATGTCCATAGTTCTTCTCTACCTTATCTTGGGGAAGTTAAGCCTGTGATGTGACTGTAATGTCAGTGTTTTCCCCAAAGATATTCTGTTCGTCGAGGGATGACGACAGTTGGTAATTGTGTATTCCTGGATTCTGTTAAAGGTAATACAGACTTTATTATTACTCTTTACGCATCGTATGCAGAACATTGTAAGGCTACTTGGCTGTGAGTATGGCTCACATACTGTTTTGATGCGGAATCCATTAGGTGTGCTCAAGGGAGCCATCCTAAGACTATTTATCTACTTTTTTTAACAGAAGCCCAATGATGATGATATATATATACATTGAGGGAAACCGCAGGTTGGCGGTAATACTTGTGCATGGGTGATCATGCCTACCTTGAGGAATACATAGCTGGTTACAGATAGAGGCCCGCCATTTTGGCCAATATTTTTCAGCAAGAGAAGATGTACGTGGCGTATTATGCCAATTGAATTGCAGCCTTATTGTTATTGTTAGGCATATTTGAAATTGGTGACACAACAAGAGAAATCCATACTAGAATTGCTTTGGCAGCTAGCGCCTTCAATAGATTATCTAACATTTGGAAATTACGATCATTGAATATACATACCAAGCTTCGTCTGTTTAATTCAAATGTCATCTCAGTGTTAACATACGGCTGTGAGAGTTGGAAAATAACAAAATCATTGGAGAACAAGCTGAATACATTCGAGAACAAATGTCTTAGAAAACTCATGAACATCAGTTGGAAGAATTCAAGACTAATCGACAAATAAGAGAAGACTCTAGGCAGAAATATGTCTCCGACTATATAAGGAAAAGACGATGGTCATATATCGGTCATGTCCTACGAATGCAAAACAACAGAATACCACTACAAGCGCTCACTTGGGTTCCTGAGGGTAAGCGGAAAAAAGGAAGACCAAAAGAAACACTCAGAAGAACAATAATAAGAGAAGGAAGAACGTTGGGCCTAAATAATGTGCAAGAGCTAAGAGGAGTGGCGTCACAACGAACAACCTGGAGAGCACTGGTTTCTGCCTTATGCGCCGTGTTTGGCGCTTAAAGAATTTATTATTATTATTATTATATTTGAAAGCCCGCCTTTTGCTGTGCGGCTAGTCTACAGGGAAACTGACGTGTTCCGTCAGTCATAACTGGATGAGATTACAACTAGAACATCAAACTGACAGGCCGTTAATGTCCTGTTGTAATAGATGCTCTATATATGTTTGAATGCTAGATGTCATCACCATCTTTATTATTATTACCATGAACTATGCTGCAACCTTGTGAAGTGACTGTGAGTGTAACGTCGTCTATGTCCGATATTAAATGCTTGTAACGTGACCAGTCGTTCACAACACGTCATTGACTTCTTCATGTGGATAGATGGATGTATTGTGTAGTCTCTGAATCATATACACCTTCGCGTCTTCTGTATCCTACACTCACACATGATGTCAACCCCTCCACATCTCCAGTACTACACATTTACAGCCATACATGGTGTCTGAGTTAGTGTCAACATCCCCCTTGTCAGCGCCCCAATAGTTGGCAACCTGACCTGGACAACTTAACACTGTACTGGAGCGAGGCAAGCCTTGTTACGTGTTAGTGGCAGTACTAAGTAAGCAGATCGTCAACACACAAGACCATAACATTGGTACCTATACCAGTCAGTAACATTTCTGCTGTATGAAAATCCACCTATACAAATCTGAACTTTACAACATGTTGACTTGACTGACTGGAACCCGCGTTCAGAAGGGCGGAAGTCCGATTACTGACGCTATTCTCTGCGCATGCTCTGTCAACATCCGGGTGTCTCTAAAAGCTATTGGAACGGAATCGTTCTGTATGAAAAACAACAGTCCTCCCCAGCAAGTTATGATCAGAGATTAAATCCGATGGGTGGACAACGTGTCCTTTTTGACCGCCTTGGGGGAACTGGAACAACCACTGATCTGTCTTCTGTAATCTGCTCCGGAACAGTACGTCTCAAGTTTGGTGCTGCTTTGTTGACTTGGTCTAAGATTTCTCGGGTTAGCAGAAAGTCATCATAAGTATTTTCAGTGGTTCTGCAGTGCTTGAGAATACTACCTGGTCTCATCTGATTTTGATGTCGTCTTACAGTCTGGTGACTGTCCACGCGAACAAGGTACATCATGCTTCCCAGTGTGCGTAGGACTTGTCCGTGCAACCATGGATCACCCTTTGATGAAAAATTCTTGACAAACACAGAATCTCTACTGTGGAACTTAGATACCTTCTTTCCACTGGGCCTACTTTTCGGTGTTGTCTGGGGCATTATCAGTGATAAATGTGTCCTGGGTTGACGGCCGTGGAGTAAGTCTGCAGGTGATTTGCCTGAAACTGCGTTTGGTGTTGTCCTGTATGCGAAAAGCAATTCATCTAGCACACGGTATCGAGTGCTTCCTCCCCAGCAAATCTTTGTCATAGCAGACTTGAAAGTACGAACAAAGCATTCTGCTTCGCCGTTTGAAGCCGGATGAAATGGTGCTGTTGTGGGGTGCTCGATTCCATGTGATGTACAGAAGCTACTGAACTGATGAGAAGTGAATTGCGTTCCGTTGTCAGATACGATGGTATCTGGAAAACCTTCATGGAGGAAAACTTTGCTGAGTGCACGTATGGTTGCATCTGTTGTAATGTTCACGATGTATGGATACTTGGAATATGCGTCTATGATAATTAACCAATGTTCATCCATAAATGGACCGGCAAAATCCATGTGTATCCTTTCCCATGGACGTTCGGTAGCAGGCCATGAATGGTAACGCTGATGAGGGCTAGTCGGATTAGCTTTACATGCATCACAACCAGTCGTTACAGCTTGGATGTCTGCATTAATATTTGGCCACCAGCAGTGTCGTCGTGCCAACTGCTTCATCCTAACAATTCCAAAATGACTTTGATGCAATATTTGAAGAATTTTCTTTTGAAGAGATGCAGGAACTATGACTCTGTTCGCTTCAGCTTGCCATAGGAGTATACATTCGTGAACTGAAATATTCATGCGACGATCAAAATAAGCTTTGATGTCCGTGTCCTTTCGAGACAGAGATTCAGGCCATCCCTGTAATAAATATTGTCGAACTCTACTGAGTAACTTGTCTTTGGTTGTTTCGTTTTGAACCAGTTGTGCGTCCAGAGGGATGTCTGCTATAGCATCTTCATTCTCCATAATAATAAATAATAATAAATTCTTTAAGCGCCAAACACGGCGCATAAGGCAGAAACCAGTGCTCTCCAGGTTGTTCGTTGTGACGCCACTCCTCTTAGCTCTTGCACATTATTTAGGCCCAACGTTCTTCCTTCTCTTATTATTGATCTTCTGAGTGTTTCTTTTGGTCTTCCTTTTTTCCGCTTACCCTCAGGAACCCAAGTGAGCGCCTGTAGTGGTATTCTGTTGTTTTGCATTCGTAGGACATGACCGATATATGACCATCGTCTTTTCCTTATATAGTCGGAGACATATTTCTGCCTAGAGTCTTCTCTTATTTGTCGATTAGTCTTGAATTCTTTCCAACTGATGTTCATGAGTTTTTCTAAGACATTTGTTCTCGAATGTATTCAGCTTGTTCTCCAATGATTTTGTTATTTTCCAACTCTCACAGCCGTATGTTAACACTGAGATAACATTTGAATTAAACAGACGAAGCTTGGTATGTATATTCAATGATCGTAATTTCCAAATGTTAGATAATCTATTGAAGGCGCTAGCTGCCAAAGCAATTCTAGTATGGATTTCTCTTGTTGTGTCACCATCCTGAGTCATTTTACTGCCTAAATAATTGAAACTTTCAACTTTCTGTAGTTTTTTCCCCGTTCAAGATGATATCAAAGGTCTCGTTAGAAAAGTTCATAGCTTTAGTTTTAGAGGCATTTATTTGGAGACCAATTTTAACCGAGAGATGACACAAATTATTTATTGCTTCTTGGGATTGTCTTGGTGTTGAACTTAAGAATGCTACATCATCTGCGAAATCCAGGTCCCCCAGGAATTTTCCATTTGTCCATTTTATACCCAATTGTTCATTGTGGGTATAGTTTCTCATAACCCAATCAATAGCTATTCCAAAAAGTAGTGGTGACATAATACAGCCTTGTTTCACCCCTGTTTCTACTGTAAACCATTCTGTATTCCCTTTATTTGTTCTAACACAACATCTTGCATTGTCATATAGCGCTTTGATTATATTCACATATTTTGTTGGAAAAACCATAGATTGTAAGTATCTTCCACAATGATGGGCGGTGTAGACTATCAAAGGCTTTTTGAAAATCGACGAAGGTGATAATAAGTGGCGATTGCCTTTCCACTGATTCTTCTATAATTGTTCTTAGTGTGAATATTTGATCAATACATGATCGTTTCGGCCTGAAACCCGCTTGTTCTTCTCTGATCTTTTCGTCAGCATGCAATTTAAGTCTTTCTAACATCATGCAACATAATAATTTTCCAGGTACTGATAATAGAGATATACCACGCCAGTTATTACAGTCTGATAGATCACCTTTCTTCGGTAACTTTACAATAATACTGTCTTTCCATTGTTGACGTGGTTGTTCTTCTCTCCATACTTCATTTATAATATCTAAAATTCTCAAGAGGTTGTTGTCATTAACTGCTTTAATCATTTCCCCTGAAATTTCGTCAACTCCAGCAGCTTTAAAATTTTTTAATCTTTTAACGGCTTGTTTGATCTCGTCCAGCGTGAATTCATCGCAAGTTATTGGCAAAGTGGTTGTGGATGTTTCATTATTAAAATCAGGTGTTACTGTTGGTGGTGGTCTGTTTAGCACCTCCATGAAGTGCTCAGCCCATCTCTTCATTTGTTCTTTTTCTGTTGGTATTGAATTCCCTAATTTACCTTTAACAGGTGTTTCCATAGCAGTAGGCTGGTGACATAGTTGTTTTGTAATTTGATAAAGGCACCTACTATTACCAGTTCTTGCAGCATTTTCAGCTTCTACGGCCAGTTCATTGATGAAATGTCTTTTATCTCTTCGAGTTTTTGTCTTCACTTCTTTATTTAACAAGTTATAAGTTAGTTTGCAAGATTCAACTGCATTATGTGTACTTGCCGCTAGTAGTTTAAGTTTTGCTGTTTTCCTTTCTTGTATTTTATCCCAAGTATCTTCTCTCATCCATTTTTTTTTCTTTTTATGTACTAGGTATCCGGTGGTCGCTACAGCTGCTTCTGTCATTGCTGTTCTCAGTTGTTCCCATTTAGTATCGATTGTCTTGGTGGTGATATCGTTGTCAATTTTGCCTAAAGCATCGAAATAGTTGTTCATTTTGACATTATATTCCTTCTTTATATCATTTGATTGCAGTCTGTGTACATCTATTCTTCTATTTTTATTCGGTTGGTATAACTTCTTCAGTTTAATTCTCATTTTAGCTATGCAGAGGTTATGATCGCTTCCGATCTCTGCACCTCTGTATGCTCTGACGTCTTGAACTGATGAGCGAAATTTAGCGCTTATGCAGAAGTGATCTATCTGGTTCTTAGTTCTGCCATCAGGTGAATTCCATGTTATCTTGTGGATATTCTTATGTGGAAAGATGGTGTCTGCCACAACGAGGTTTGATATTTCACAAAGTTCTAGAAGTCTTTCGCCATTTTGATTCATACAGCCTATGCCATGAGTACCGAGATATCTTTGTACTCCATCGTTGTTGTCACCTACTTTGGCGTTAAAATCACCCATGACTGCTATTATGTCATGCTTGGGTATTGTGTTGATGGTACTTAGAAGTGCTTCATAGAAGTCATCTTTTGTGGTATCAAGAGCGTCGTTAGTTGGTGCATAACATTGTACAATTGAGAGCTTGAAAAATCGTGTCTGAAATCTAGCTAATATTAGCCTCTCATTGATAGGTACCCAGCTGATAAGCGATGCTGCTGCTTTCTGTGTCATTAGGATGGCTACTCCCTCTGTGTGACGATTATCATTACTACCAGAGTATATAATTTGCTTTTTCATTCTCCATAGTTATAGAAAAACATGAAGCTTCTGACTTGTCAAACTCTGGATCTGCTCCCATTGGAAGTCTTGAAAGAACATCCGCGTTAGCGTGTTTTGCCGCTGGCCTGTATTTTAGCACAAAGTTATATGCAATCAGAAGAATAGCCCATCGCTGTAAGCATTGCATAATTAGTACTGGTAACTTGTGGTCTGGAGAAAATATCGCCAACAAGGGTTTGTGAACTGTCTGAAGTTCAAAAGACCTTGAGAGTCCGTAGAAGTATTGGTGAAATTTCTTCCCACCAAAAATAATAGACAGTCCTTCTTTTTCAATTTGACTGTAGTTTCTTTCAGTTTGAGTCATTGTCTTTGATGCAAATGCAATCGGTTTTTCTAATCCATCTTGGTATCTGTGCGACAAAACTGCTCCACTGCTGTAAGATGATGCATCTGTTGCAAGGATTACACTGACTAACAAAAAAAAACTTTTTTTTTCTTTCTCTAACATTTCTATGTTTTTCTGGTCAATTTTAATGCGCTGTTTTTAAATCTGCAAACCGTTTTTCTCTATCAGGTCGGGATCTCTAGAAATACGCAATTGAAGTTTTTTTACAACGCATACAGTATTACAACATCATTCGTACAAGAAGCATAACAGTTATGTAGGCTTGAATTTCTTTGCAGTCGACTTTCGTCGGTGAATGGCATGTGGTACATCGCGATGAAGCATCCAACAATAATCGGCAAGCATGGTCACACTCCACCGTCCTTGATAACGTGACTCCATTACGGCGATATCTTGATGGAATCATTCTCCATGTTCATTGCTGACTTCGCCAAGGTTGTCAGGGAAAAAGTTAAGATGCGAATCGAGCAAATGGATTTTGAGGGACATGTTACAGCCCATAATTATGTATGCATCTATGCACTGCTTAACAATATGCAACATAGTCGACAGATTTGTGATTTTCCAGAAAGTTATCGACGATCGATTTGAATGCCATCCATGCGCGAAGTTCACTACCATGTAACAAGTTCTCGAATTGTTTGTCTGCAATAACTTTCCTAATCTGAGGTCCTACAAAGATACCTTCCTTTATCTTTGCATCGCTAACTTGCGGAAACTTTTCTCGAAGATAAGTGAAAGCTTTGCTCGTTTTATCTAACGCTTTTACAAAATTCTTCATGAGCCCCAGCTTTATATGTAACAGTGGTAAAATGAAGGTGTCTTTGTTAACTAATGGCTCGCGTATTACATTTTTATGCCCGAGCTGCATACGATCCCGGATAGGCCACACCTTTCTTGCATAATGTTCCTGTCTGTTGCGGCTGTCCCATTCACATCGGAAGCAACAAAATTTAGTATACCCAGTCTGCATGCCCGTGAGAATTGCAATGACCTTTAGGTCTCCACAAATCCGCTATTGGTAGTCATTGTACTTTATTTTTTCCAAACGTATAGCCATATTGTCATAAGTTTCTTTCATATGAACAGAGTAAGCGACTGGAATTGATGAAAAAAAATTTCTGTTATGCAATAACACGGCTTTTAGACTAGTCTTGGAAGAATCGATGAAAAATCGCCATTCGTTGACTATGTGCTCATGACCGTTTACATCTTTGCAATAGCAAATGTCATCATCCATCTCAAAGTATTGAACAAGTTCTCTGTGTCTATGACGAAATTTAGATATCGGAGTATTGGGCGCTAAAAGATTCCATTCTTTGAGTCGCGAACCGAGTAATTCCGCTTGTCCTTTGGTAAGAGCGAGATCACGTATTAGATCTGAAAGTTCTGAATGGTTAATTAAGTAAACACCATCATTCACCGGTATGTAATCTGAGTCAGAATTAGTTTCTAAAGCAGGTAAACTATCACTTTCTGATGGTTCATTTACGTCCAACGGATATTGTTCTGGTGGTACTTGGATCGGACACGTGATTGGATCATGAGGCACTGGTTTCGAAACCGATTCAATATTTGGATAAACCACAGACTTTCTAGTTTTAAAAGTGAAACCATGGATATTTGTCAAGCAGAAGTAACAATCAGTAGTGTGATTTGTATGTTCACGCCATATTACTGGCACGCCAAAAGGCATCGACTTATGCTTCGGCGATTTTAGTAACCAACCTGCCAATGTATCGAACAAACCGCATTTGGCTTCCAAGATTTATTTGCATCATCAACTTTCGAATCGAAATAAAGTTCATATGCTATCTTTAGTAATGGTGTAAAGTTTTTCTGGTCAACACGATCGGTAAAATATCCGCACACGTAACAGAACAGATCAGCCGAATTTCTACAACTTCTAGAAGCCATATTTTGCTCAGAATTATTTCAAAATACAGTAACTATTTGAAAAATCGCGTAACATATGTCATGCATCTTTTAGCAGTATAAAAAGTAGAATTATGTTGCTTTTTATTAATTTTTAATAAGTTATATAGTAAAAATGAAACGGAGCAAATAACGGTTTCCCAAAAATATATTTATTCACAAATATCTTAAGAACCCGACGTGATAGAGATAAACGGATTTCAGATTTGAAATCAGCGCAAGAAATTGACCTAAGAACACTTATTCTTATATAAGAAAGAAAAATGTTGTTTGTCAGTGTTATCGGAAGATTTGGATCGAAGTGAACCAGCTTTGTTGCATTTATAATAGCTGCTTTAAGAGCTTGAAAAGCTTCTTCCTGAGCTTTGGACCAAGAAAATAGAGTATCATTTTTCCTTAACCTGTTTAGGGGTGCACATACCTCAGAGTAATTGGCAATATATTTATGGTAGTAATTTATTTTACCGAGAAAAGATTGTAATTCCATAAGATTCTGTGGTCTTGGTAGTTGCTTGATAGCTGCAATACCTGATTCTGAGGGACGTAAACCTTCAGCTGAAATGATGTTGCCTATGTACTCAACTTCTGACTCGAAAAGTTCACACTTGGACTGGTTACATCTGAGTCAATGTTGTTCTAGGCGTCTGAATAGTTCTTCTAGTGTTTGAAGGTGTTCCTCTTCAGATTTACCAGTGACAATTATGTCATCCAAGTAATTTGCACAACCTTCCAAACCTCCTGTGACTTGTTCAATGAAACGCTGAAATATTGCAGGTGCACTTGAAATTCCAAAAGCTAGCCGTTGATACTGATATAAGCCATGTTGTGTGTTGATGACAACAAGCTTTTTAGATTCATCATCAAGTTGTATCTGTAAATAGGCATCTGAGAGCGAGATCTATTTTGGTAAAGTGCTTCCCATTTTGCAATTTCTGGAATAGTTCCTCAGGTCTAGGAAGGGGGTACTGTTCAACTTGAATTTGAGAATGTATGGTTACTTTGAAATCACCACAAATTCTAACAGTGCTATTTCGTTTTGGAACAACTACAATAGGTGCAGCCCAGTAACTGGAATGTACTGGTTTAATTATTTCTAAATCTTCCAGCCTTTTAATTTCTGCTTTGACTGCGTCCTTTTGTGCAAATGGTACTGGACGTGGCTTGTGAAATTTTGGAACTGCATTCTGGTCAACATGTAAGTGAGCCTTGAATGTTGTGCATGTTCCTATTTATTTGTTGAAAACATTAGGAAATTAGCTCCAGAGTTCTTTCACTTGAGCGATGGCTCCGACGGAAGAAAAGGGTTCAACCATATTAATGACTTCTGGAGGAACTTCGGTTCGTTCTGTTACTGTCAGTCCAAAAACATTGAACCACGGTATTCCGAAAAGATTAGCACAATGAGGTGTATCTGCGACAGCTAGTCTTAGAGTGCATACTTTGTCACCCAACTTGACCTCAACATTGGTCCATCCTTTGATTGGGACTTTAACAGCTCCATAAGCTTTAAGCCGAGAATCAGGTGGTTTTAGGCGTGGTGATCCGATATCAGCATATCCTTTCAAACCGACCATAATGCATGAGCAATCTGTGTCCAAGAGAAATTTTACAGGTTTGTTATTGACTAAGACATTAATGAGAAACTTGTCCTTGTGTTCCTCCATATCAATCAAGTTGACATCGGTACTTGATCTATCATTTGTTTTCTTTGACAATCTGTCTGCGCTGAAACTACATCTTGAGCTGCTGTAGGCGGAACGTACTGTACTCCTTGAGTTACATACTGAGGATAAGTGACCCAGTTTTCCACAAACATTGCAAGTAGATTGCCTGTGTCTACACTGTGATCTTTCATGCTTAATGTAACACGCTGCACATGACTTCAGTTTATTTGTATCTAAAGTCTCTTTCGGCCTGATCTGTGATGTAGCAGAACGAGTGAGTGACTGCGACCTTGTCTTTTTATACTAGGGCTTCATTACATGAATGTCTGTCTGAATTGTGTCATATGTCGTGGAATATTCTAATCCACATATATAAATTATTAGGTAAATATAAAGCCTAATAAATACATATAATAAATAAAGGAAGAAGAATGGTAAAGAACAGTGCTGTCACAATGACAGTACTCGAAATCCCCTTGTTTTCTGCTTCGTCTGCAAATTGTAACGCTTTCACGTTGATAGTAAAAGCTTACTATATTATTACCCGCTTTCTTCAATGAAACGTGTGCTGTATTTCTTGGAAAAACATTGAGATACCAAGCTGAACAATGACCTAATTTTAATATTTCATTCATTCCATTTTATACACGGCGGAACGAACGAACAGATGGACTAAAGGATAAAGAGAGAGGGAGGGCTGAAAATCAGGAACGCATGCAACACGCGTCGCGCGATACACAAATGCTGCCATCACGCGTGTAAGACTACATGCACTAATTTTTTTTTTTCAGACGGACAGTGATAAATTCACTACCCTTCCCAGAGTTAGGTTTATAAATCCTGAAAAACTCTTATTAGAAAAGATAACATTAGATGGGTTTACGGTTGAAAACATAACAGTACCCAGACAGCACATCTTCGAAACAGGAGGTAGAAAATACATATTTTGAACGCAGCCACGTAGCTCTTTTGGATTTGGATATTTGGGTTCCTTAGGGCTTGCTGACCAAGAATATGTAAAACGTTACGCAAATAGTCCAGGAATTAATAAATTATACCCAAAATAAAATAGTGGGGATGCCTGACAGCATGGAATCATTTCTGCTCATAAAATTTTTTTATAACGTGTTTGAAAAAAATCTTACGTTACAGAATTAGCCTACCATGTAAACTCCAAATTGATTGGAGCGCAACAAATGAAAGACTAACCACGATTGGTCGGGCTATAAATACTATCTTTCGTTGTTAGGGGAGACGTGAAAAGGTAACATTTTTTCAAACACTTGTCGAAACGTGGCCTCATTGGCTAGACTCGCTGATATACTCACTTAGGAGCGTTAGTTCGAGACCACTTGTTTAAATAATCTTGATAAAGCAACAGTGCGTTGAAGCCAGCTCATATTTGTGTTAAATAAAAGCCTGGAACATAAGCAGATGGGAATTTGTGCCAGTATTTTGTGCCAGAATTCATTGCTAATCAACGTATCTGTGTTTATTCCATGAAATTGTGGTAAGCTTGAACCATTCAGTATCTTTTAATGAAAATTGAATGTAAATTGTTAATTTATGCCTGTATATATATGTGTAGTTCAGTGGCAAACAGGAGATAAAGCCTATAATGCTCCAGCCTGAACAGAGGGTGTCGGAGGGAAGTAAAACGGCATGGAATGGCCAAATAGTACACTGACACCTGGATGATTGATTAGACAGAAATAATGCTGGAAGTGCAGAGGCGTGGTAACCATTAAGGAGGTAAATACTGGTATAAAGTATTTCAGATGAAGCTGACAGTTGGCCTAACGCTCTGAACTCAATGTTTGTGTTGTATTGTGCTCAGTGTAGAACTAGAGTATCAATTAGTTATGAAGTAGAAGGTACATCCTTCTTGATTTCAGGGACCGTGGTCTTGATGGTACTGAGCAGCACCTGGTCAGAGCTTTGCTGAATCCAGAGTCGGACAGCATACTCCTTGGTCTTTTTAGCTATCAGTGAGGTGTCTCCAGAGCCCAGGGGAGAATTCGAGCAGAGGAGTCCCTTCCTGCCGCCATCACGCAAGATAAGCTGATTTGGCCAGCTGAGCTCAACATTATGTCCCCTCATCTTGAAATAACTTTGTAAAAATAACATTCAGAGGGGAATTTAATTGTCTTAATATCAGGAACTGAGAACATCTCCAATACTAGTCCCAAAAGACAAACTATTGAAGTCATGATGACAAATACCAACAGAGCTTGAACAAAACAAAACCAGTATTACCTCATATTACTACTACACAACTGACACACATAGGATATTTTTAATAATATATGTCACTACAATATTCATATTGATAAAGTCTGTACATATACTTGTAATTAAAATTGATTGTGATTCCTGGTTCCTTTGTATTTGAATCAGGACACATATACCTTTATGACAAAAATGAATACATATTGTTATTTGAAAAGTTATCAGTGACTCCTTAAGATATTCTCATAGAGTGTTATATGTATGTGAGTGTCACAGTGTTGTCAAGAGTAGTGGATTAAATTAAATTGTTTATCTGTCTGTTGTTGTGACTTACACTTCATCATACACATACCCTAGACACATAACGTAGTCATCACACTATTCCAGAATAAATTCTGACTGAGATATATAGATATGTGGTAGCAAGTAAGGTTATCTATAATACACTACTCTTAATAGATATAGATACCTTCACAGCTGATCTCAGTCAGTACACTAAGTCCCCTATAAATATTTATAACATCCCACTTCACCACATATATTGGGGTCTCGCTCTTGGGATTTTGAATCTTTCCCTATTAAAAATATTGGGGTAATTCACTTCAGGGAATATAAGAATTAAAAGGTATCCTTGGGTGGAATTAAATAAGGTTGAGCTCACGGTGCCTGTGTTGTCCATTAGATATATTTAGAGATTAAATTGTTGGTTAGACATTGTAGAAATTTACCTGATAGACAATGGCGGACCTGGCCAAGTTTCGATCTGCTGCTGTACAGACTGCAAAAGAGTTAGGATTAGATGGGCAAGTTATGGTTGCCTATGTCACTACGGAATGTGACAAATTTATTGAACGCGAAGAAAGAAGGTTTGAAGCCGAAAGAAGGTTAGAGGCTGAAAGGGAAATTAAGAAGTTACAATTTGAAGCTGAGGCTGAGACTAAGAGGTTGCAGATTGAGGCTGAGGCTAAGAAATTGGAAGCAGAAAGAGAAGACAAAAGATTAGCTGCAGAAAGTAGCTGCAGAAGAAAGAAGATTGACTGCAGAGAGGGAAGCAGAAAAGGAGGAAAAGAGATTACAAAGGGAACATGAGTTACGACTAAGGGAGTTTGAGTTTCAAGGCCATGCTCCTGAAAATGGTGCCAGTCCCTTTGCCTCTGATGCTACGGTTACTCAGGGAGCCTCAACCTCAGCTATGAACTTTCATTTAGATCATTTTGTTGAGAAAGACGATGATATTGAGAGCTATATAAATAGATATGAACTATTAGCTACCACATATGGGTTAGAGAGAGAAAGGTGGAGCTTAAAGTTATCTCAGGGACTTCGTGGGGCAGCTTATGAGTTTTTGCAAAAATGAGCAGAGGTGATCAGGAAAATTATGACATGCTAAAGCAGGCTCTTTTGTTAAGGTATGAAAAGAATGCAGAATTTTATAGGAAAAAATTTAGGAATGCTAAACTACTGTCAGGTGAAACCTATCACCAGTTCTCTGCACGAATAGAGACATACTTGGAGAAATGGACTTCTCTGGGGAAAACCCAAGATCTTAAGGAAATGGTCCTTATAGAGCAATTAAGAGAGTCCATGGCTCCAGACCTGAGAAAGTTTCTCATGGAACAAGGTGCAGAGAGGCTGGGTGAGTTGCTAAATGTTGCTGAAAGGTATCAAGCAGCTCAAGCAGAGGTAACAGGTAATAAAAAGAAACAAGTGGATAACTTTAGGGCACCACAGAACTTTAATAAATTTGATCCTAAGGATCAAAATAAAGGTAAGCACCAATTTGATAGGCCACGGTATGAAAATAAAAATAAATTCCCACAATTCGATGAAAGGAAATATGATGAAAGAAAATCTTTCAACCAAGGAAAAAGGTGGTGTAAGAATTGTCAGATGGACAATCATGACACTGACCGTTGCAGAAGGAAACCTGTGTATATGGCAACCCTTCAGGTCAGGTCGACCTCAAGACAGGAGGAGGATATTATGTTAGATACCACTCCAGAAGAGATGAGGAAGGCACAGGCTGGGGATAAAACACTCAAGCCTTGTTTCAGAAAATTGTCAACTTGTCATACAACTCCAGGCAAGGGAGATTTTTACATGAAAAACAAGTTGATGTATAGGAAGGCCGGAACTAGATCCAATGGTCACGGACAGCTGGTTCTTCCAAAGAGATATAGGGCAGACTTAATAAGGAGCCTACATGTGAAACCAGATGGGGACCATGAGAAGATAGGTACCATCATTCAAAAGGTGGCTCACAATTATTATTGGCCCAAAGCAAGATGGGACATTGAGAATTTTGTAGAAAGGTGTAGCATAGCACATGAGGGAACACCCACAAGTGGGAACATGGATCAGGACCTGGACACGCCCCGGGGCAAAATTAGGCCTGATAATAAAAAGAGATATAAATTTGATAAAGTGGACCAAATGGAATGGGAAGCCCCTTTTCACGGACAAGCTTCACTTAACTGTTTTACAATGGCCACTATGCGGAGAGTGCAAAGAGATGTCTTACCCCAGGATAAGCCGAAAATCCCTCAATCGGACTTAAACAAACTGGAGGAAGAGGATGTAGAGAGGAAATCTCTCATCAAGAATTTTAAGTGGGGAGACAGCCCCAAAGAAAAATTGGTAGCGGTCGTTTTGTGAATGATAATTCTGGGAGGAAAAATCATCACTATAAAGCTTCGAGTGGAAGAGACCATACCGGTGCATGGACAAATAGGTCCACACAATTAAAGGTCCATATGTAGCTATGTTAAGAACGTGGACTGATGAAAAGGCAGAGGAAAACATTACATCTTCATACCAATATGTGAATGAGCTGACCACTCGGTTAAAAACTGGCTGGAAACTTGCCAATGAAAATTTGAAACAAGCCAGGAAGAAACATGCTGCCTATTATAACAGGAAGGCGAAAGACAGAAATTTGGCTGTGGGAGAGAAAGTACTGCTTCTTTTGCCTGGGAGTCAGAATAAGTTACAAATTGGATGGCAGGGTCCATATACAGTTCTAGAGAAGGTGTCTAGAACAAATTATAAGATAGATAAGAAGGGGAAAGAAAAAATCTATCATGTGAATCTCCTGAAGAAATATTTGGAAAGAGAACATCAGGAAGAGACACACTTGTTGACCTTGTCCATCGCCATGGAGATGAAAAAGGAACCACTTTCATCATTTGAATATCCATTACACCCCTGTGAGACAGCAGCACAGGTGAAAATCAGTACACATTTAACGAAAACTCAGAAAGAGAGAGTGCAACAGGTTCTAAATAATCATGCAGAGGTGTTAACAGACCGACCAGGGCATACAAACCTATTGGAATATGATATGAAACTAATAGACTCCACACCTGTCTGTATGAAACCATATTCGATTCCGTTTGCTAAGGAGAAAGCTTTGAAGGAAGAGATAGACTATCTATTGAAGGAAGGAATTATTTCGCACAGTGAGTCTTCGTATAGTTCCGGTGTTGTACTCTTAAGGAAGCCCTCTGGAGAACATAGACTCTGTATAGATTACAGGAGACTGAATGCTATTACAGAAGGACAGGTGGATCCATTGCCGGATACAAATCAGCTGTTTGCCAGACTAAATAAAGCTAAATATTTCTCAAAAGTGGATCTGAGTAAAGGATACTATCAGATTCCAGTAAAGCCTGAGGTTAGACCATACCTAGCTTTTAGTACCTCAGAAGGACACTATGAGTTTAATAGATTGCCATTTGGATTGAAGAATGCGCCTAGTGTCTTCTCTAGAATGATGAGAAAATTATTGGATCCTCTGAATAATCCCTGTATAACAATTTTATGGATGATATCCTTATAGCAACAGAAACATTTGAGGAACACATTGACTCTCTGAACATGCTGTTTAATCGACTTAGGGAGGCAAATTTAACAGCCCGACCAACCAAATGTTGCGTTGGATGTAAAGAATTGGAATTTTTGGGACACACAGTTTATCAGGGAAACATGACCCCTGACCCAAAGAATTTAGAGAAACTACAGAAAGCCCCGAGACCACAAACCAAGAAGGACGTGAGATCCTTTGTCTCATTATGTGGTTTCTACCAGAAGTATATCAAAAACTTTAATTCCATATGTGCACCGTTAACTGAATTGACACGTAAAGGACATCCAGATCGCATTACATGGACACCACAATGTGAAATGACTTACCAAGAATTGAAGGAAAAGCTCACAAGTAAACCCATTTTGAAATTACCTGACTTAAGTCAAGAATTCATAGTAAGGACGGATGCAAGTAATATTGGGTTAGGTGCATCTCTACTACAGAAATCAGATGCATTGGATGGGGAATTAAGCCCAGTGGCATATGCTAGCAGAAAGTTGAATAAAGCTGAAATCAACTACTCAACTAGCGAAAAAGAATGTCTTGCAGTAATATGGGCGATAAAGAAATTCAATATTTATCTATATGGGAAGGCATTTAAGTTGCAAACAGACCACAAACCTTTATCGTTTCTAGCACAGGCTAGGCATGAGAACTCCAGGTTACTCCGATGGTCTTTACTTTTGGCTCCATATAATTTTAGCATTGAGTATATATCTGGAAAAACCAATTTGGGAGCGGATTTTTTAAGCCGCCATCCGTGTGATGAGAATCACCGTAAACCCCAGAAATAATAATAAATTTCTCTATGTGAATATAGAATAAAGGACTGACATATAATGTCTGTTTTAAGAGGGGAGGTGTCGTGGAATATTCTAATCCACATATATAAATTATTAGGTAAATATAAAGCCTAATAAATACATATAATAAATAAAGGAAGAAGAATGGTAAAGAACAGTGCTGTCACAATGACAGTACTCGAAATCCCCTTGTTTTCTGCTTCGTCTGCAAATTGTAACGCTTTCACGTTGATAGTAAAAGCTTACTATATTATTACCCGCTTTCTTCAATGAAACGTGTGCTGTATTTCTTGGAAAAACATTGAGATACCAAGCTGAACAATGACCTAATTTTAATATTTCATTCATTCCATTTTATACACGGCGGAACGAACGAACAGATGGACTAAAGGATAAAGAGAGAGGGAGGGCTGAAAATCAGGAACGCATGCAACACGCGTCGCGCGATACACAAATGCTGCCATCACGCGTGTAAGACTACATGCACTAACTTTTTTTTTTCAGACGGACAGTGATAAAATACATTACCCATCCCAGAGTTAGGTTTATAAATCCTGAAAAAACTCTTATTAGAAAAGATAACATTAGATGGGTTTACGGTTGAAAACATAACAGTACCCAGACAGCACATCTTCGAAACAGGAGGTAGAAAATACATATTTTGAACGCAGCCACGTAGCTCTTTTGGATTTGGATATTTGGGTTCCTTAGGGCTTGCTGACCAAGAATATGTAAAACGTTACGCAAATAGTCCAGGAATTAATAAATTATACCCAAAATAAAATAGTGGGGATGCCTGACAGCATGGAATCATTTCTGCTCATAAAATTTTTTTATAACGTGTTTGAAAAAAATCTTACGTTACAGAAATAGCCTACCATGTAAACTCCAAATTGATTGGAGCGCAACAAATGAAAGACTAACCACGATTGGTCGGGCTATAAATACTATCTTTCGTTGTTAGGGGAGACGTGAAAAGGTAACATTTTTTCAAACACTTGTCGAAACGTGGCCTCATTGGCTAGACTCGCTGATATACTCACTTAGGAGCGTTAGTTCGAGACCACTAGTGCAAATAATCTTGATAAAGCAACAGTGCGTTGAAGCCAGCTCATATTTGTGTTAAATAAAAGCCTGGAACATAAGCAGATGGGAATTTGTGCCAGTATTTTGTGCCAGAATTCATTGCTAATCAACGTATCTGTGTTTATTCCATGAAATTGTGGTAAGCTTGAACCATTCAGTATCTTTTAATGAAAATTGAATGTAAATTGTTAATTTATGCCTGTATATATATGTGTAGTTCAGTGGCAAACAGGAGATAAAGCCTATAATGCTCCAGCCTGAACAGAGGGTGTCGGAGGGAAGTAAAACGGCATGGAATGGCCAAATAGTACACTGACACCTGGATGATTGATTAGACAGAAATAATGCTGGAAGTGCAGAGGCGTGGTAACCATTAAGGAGGTAAATACTGGTATAAAGTATTTCAGATGAAGCTGACAGTTGGCCTAACGCTCTGAACTCAATGTTTGTCATGTGTTGTGATCAGTGTAAAAGAGAGTATAAGTTAGTTATGAAGTAGAAGGTACATCCTTCTTGATTTCAGGGACCGTGGTCTTGATGGTACTGAGCAGCACCTGGTCAGAGCTTTGCTGAATCCAGAGTCGGACAGCATACTCCTTGGTCTTTTTAGCTATCAGTGAGGTGTCTCCAGAGCCCAGGGGAGAATTCTAGCAGAGGAGTCCCTTCCTGCCGCCATCACGCAAGATAAGCTGATTTGGCCAGCTGAGCTCAACATTATGTCCCCTCATCTTGAAATAACTTTGTAAAAATAACATTCAGAGGGGAATTTAATTGTCTTAATATCAGGAACTGAGAACATCTCCAATACTAGTCCCTAAGACAAACTATTGAAGTCATGATGACAAATACCAACAGAGCTTGAACAAAACAAAACCAGTATTACCTCATATTACTACTACACAACTGACACACATAGGATATTTTTAATAATATATGTCACTACAATATTCATATTGATAAAGTCTGTACATATACTTGTAATTAAAATTGATTGTGATTCCTGGTTCCTTTGTATTTGAATCAGGACACATATACCTTTATGACAAAAATGAATACATATTGTTATTTGAAAAGTTATCAGTGACTCCTTAAGATATTCTCATAGAGTGTTATATGTATGTGAGTGTCACAGTGTTGTCAAGAGTAGTGGATTAAATTAAATTGTTTATCTGTCTGTTGTTGTGACTTACACTTCATCATACACATACCCTAGACACATAACGTAGTCATCACACTATTCCAGAATAATTCTGACTGAGATATATAGATATGTGGTAGCAAGTATGGTTACCTATAATACACTACTCTTAATAGATATAGATACCTTCACAGCTGATCTCAGTCAGTACACTAAGTCCCCTATAAATATTTATAACATCCCACTTCACCACATCATCTCCTCTGAGGGTTTCATTGGCAGAATTTTTAGTTTCATATAACGCGGCTACTTGTGAAATCTTTTCCAGAGATGGAATTTCTTCAGATAAAGCCGCTCTGCGTATAAATTCATGAGGTTTATGTTGTAATACCATGTCACGAAAACTTTCCTCCACCAGTGACTAGCCACATTCATCTTTAGGACAAATAAATTTGCAATCAGTTGCTAGGCCTCGTAATTCTGCAATCCACTGTGAGCATGTTTGGTCAGACTTCTTCCTTGATTCCCAAAATTTGTGTCGGGCTACAATGAGATGAGTGTGTTGCTTAAAATGTGTGGAGAATTTAGCAGTGAGCTCATCGTATGAGAAAATAGCCAAGTTGTCTATTCCGAACTACTTTTGTGCCAGTTGATATAAGGATGTTCCTATCAAAGATAGAAAAAAAATGGCGTTTCATCTTGGTATCAGTCAACCCATGTGCATTAAAATGGTGCGTCAGTCTCTTTAAATATACGTCCCAGTTATCCTTCTCCAGCGTAAATTATGGGAACGCAGGAATATGTTGATTTAGGACCTGTGAAGTAGAGGTGGGCAAATCGACACACTCCGCTGTTTCGAGACATTCGGCACAGTGATTTAAACTGTATCGACACACTGTTTCGACACAATGACACAACGGCACATTTACCCGTGTCGGGACAAGTCTCTAGCAACAGACAGTAGACATGAACTGTGTGAGACAATCTCTGCCGTTTTTCTTGCGCGCTACTGGCGTGCTGTCTGCTTGGACTTACGTGCGTGAAAATCTATGGCGTTTTGTGTGACCACAATTCAATATTTTTACACAAGTCTTCATTATGATGAAATAAAACGGAGATATGATGTTAGCTGCAGTATATGTGAAAATAATAAAAAAAACAACAATAATAATAACAGTAATAATAACACATGATATCAAACTAGAGTAAGCTAGTTTTGATAGACAATGATTCAAATCCACACCGAGTACACAGATATCAGCAGAGCTAATAAAGTGTCAATTACATTTATACGAACACACAGACACTTTCAACTTTAACATAATGCCTAACACATTGACAACTGCAGCACTGACACAATTTCCAGTGTCTATAACTTCTCAGCAAAAATAATATCACTTGTAAAATCAAATCATTACACATCCCTGAAAAATATGACATGTTTGATATTCCATACTATCTTTGAATGTTCAAGAAAAGTCTTTTATCTTCTCACTGCAAAGGTCCCGGACGCTTGGTGAGACAGTGTGCCTCTTTGCAAAACAGCGAGGCAGACAGGAACTGAAACTGTTTCGAAACAAGAAGCAGGCTGCGTTTCGGTTCTTTCGGACTCAGCGCTGTTTCGAAGCATTGTTTCGACACACACACACACAGTAGCCATCTCTACTGTGAAGAGGTACTTGCTTCGGAGACAGACAAAAAAACTAGCTGTTTGCTGATTCAATAAGAGCTGCATGATTTGTCTTTGCTGTTCTCTTATTTCGTTCTGTTCTGTTCTTTGTTGTTCTCTTATTTCGTTCTGTTCTGTTCTTTGGTCTTTTTGCTGCTCAATGAGCAATTTTAGAATCATAGCCATTTCTGATTCTTGAGCTGCCATCGTATCAAATATCGTGAAAGGACAGCGAATCGATAAATGGGTATAGTCCAAAAACGTGACAAAAGACCGGTTCACACGTGTTGTTTTGTAAGTAGCCAAGTTACCGGGTTGTAAACACACGCTACGTTCGTCGTTGGTACGAAACTCCTCGTCGCCAAAATGTTATGTTATTTTATGTATTGAACTAGAACTAGAACGGTATCGAAGTAATAATGCACTTTTTTTACACATCAACTGGTTTCTGCTATATACATGTTGACTTGACTGACTGGAACCCGCGTACTGAAGGGCGGAAGTCCGATTACTGACGCTATGCTCTGCGCATGCTCTGTCAACATCCGGGTGTCTCTAAAAGCTATTGGAACGGAATCGTTCTGTATGAAAACACAACAGATACAATACATGTAAGCTGGGCTTACGAAAAATGTTTTTATGGTTACAACTAACTACAGGGATATTTTTATAAAAAAAATAATAAATTTCTGCTGAAACACTGCACAAAAATTGTATAGACCGTCATTTTGGTGTCACCCCCGCTGATGGTGTCACCCAGTGCGGTCCGCACCCCCCTAGTGACGCCACTGATTCATCATCATCGTAAATATCTGTCGCGCTATTTATGAAGCATCGAGCCACCACTGCAGCTGGTACCCTGACGTGAAGCCTGCATTAAGCATTCACATGCTCTTGCAGTATTGGTCTCTGTGACAATTTGTTTAACATAATAAAGTTGCCAGCTCCATGTACAACCCCATATCCCTCGCCTTGTGCTGCATGCTTGGGGTGCGGTAATCCTATTGTTTCTTTGTCTCTTTAGACCTCCGCCCCGCCCCCCCCCCCCCCATCTCCCGGAACTACACGGGCAAGTATAAGCAACAGAGAATCTCAATACAGTAGAACTCCATTTATCCGAACCCCATCGGACCGAGCATCGTTCGGATAATCAAATGTTCGGATAATTGGATTACATAATGTATCGAGTACATGTACACATATTTCTAAAAATAATTAACCATCACAAGGAAATTACACTATAAAACATATTTACTTGTACTGTAATAATAATACCCACACTGTATTAGATTACTGTATCACCAAAATCTTTCATTACACTGCAGTGCATGTACTACTTGTATTAATTATTTTTTTTAAGAAAGAGAAATGTTTTCAAAATAACATTACAAATGATTCAAAACCAGGCGCAACTTACGTATACATGTACTTGTACGATGTAACCCACTATTTAAAATAATGAGGAATCCTCTTTTGCACCAAACTGGATAGTCTCCTTTTGGCTGCTAAGTCCCGCATTCTCTTCAACAGCAGAAGCTGTGTAGCACAGCTGTCATCTTCTCGCTCGTACCAAGCCATCGCTGTTTCTAGTGCTATAAAGGCCTCTTCAGGACTCGGTCGACGTTTTGGGTTTTCTTCATAATCTACAAGTACATCATGTACTTCTGAGGTGTCTTCATCATCGGTCACTACATGTATTTGGTTTTCTTCTTGCACAAAAGACAAAATTTCTTCGTCATTCAAAAACTGAAAACCAGAATCATTATCATCTTCTAGCCACATGTGTGCATCATCTTTGTCACAGGCCGAAAATCCGGGCATTGCTTGAGACAGTTCCACAACTTCATTTATACAATCATCATTTGTGTCCACTACAGTAGTTTCATTTCCTCCTTTTTTCCCAAGCAATCTATTCCAAGCCTTGTTGAGATTATCTTGTGACAGGGTGGTCCAAGCATCAGCTAACATATATCAGCAGTCTTTGAGATTAAGCTTTTTGGAAAACGCCACCACACTTTCTTCATCTTCAGCCAACAATAAACGACGCAGGACTTCCTTCTTGTACATCTTTTTAAGCTTTGCTATAACACCCTGATCCATTGGTTGAATCAGTGCTGTTACATTGGGAGGCAGAAAAATTACTTTAAAATTTGCATCAACTGCATTCAATGTATCCGTCTCTGGATGAGATGGTGCATTGTCCAGTAGAAGAATTACTTTTCCAGTTTTCTTTTCTTGTTTTCTCAACCTCTTCACATTTGGGATGAACTGATTTGTATACCAATCAAGAAATATTTCACTATTCATCCAAGCACTCTTCTGTGCTTTGTAGCACAATGGGAGACATGTCACATTCTTTTAACAACGTGGTTTTTTGGCTTTACCGATCATTAGCACCGGTAAACGATGATTTCCACTGGCATTCGCGGCTACCACAATTGTTACTCTCTCTTTGCACTTTTTTAAACCCAGGGGCAGCTGCTTCGCGCTGAGATGCAAGTGATTTTTGAGGCAATGATTTCCAGTATAAGCCAGTCTCATCGGCATTATACACATCATCGAGTGATAACCTTCTTCTTCCAAAAAAGCCAAGAATGTTTCTTTAAAATTTTCAGCGGCAGTTGCATCGCTAGATAAAGATTCCCCTTGAATCTCCAATTCTCGTATGCCATGACGAGATTTAAAGTTTCTTAACCATCCCTGGCTAGCCTTAAAGTCAGGAGGACCGTCAAGTTGATTGTTGAACTGAAGTGCCTTTTCACACAACAGAGAACCAGATATAGGTTCCCCTTTGCTTCTTCTTTGCACAAACCATATATACAAAGCCTCTTCCAATTTCAAATCTTTCGCATTTCTCATGGTTTTACGTTTCTTCGACCCATTTTCACTATCCAATTTCGATGCAAAACTCATAATTTTATCCTTGTTACTTTTGATGTCAGAGACGGTAGCTTTCCCAACATTGAAAATCCTCGCAAGTGAAGACACAGTTTCACCTTTTCCTAGACTCTTGATAATTTCTGTTTTCGTTTCAATTGACAAAACATTGCGGTTCCTTTTATATGTTTTAGGCCTTCTGGAAGATGCCATATCGCACAGAGAAATACTTGCACACCAAAATTATTCTGCTGTAGTAGCAGACACAATTATTTTAAGTTGAACTGTCTGTTTAGCCAGTGTACTGCGTAGAACGCACACGTACACTAGATTGGTAAACCAGATATTAACTGACTTTATGATCTAATTGACTTCCTGTACGTAAGCGACCGACCATTAGCCCATTCCATCCTCTACAAATTGTTCGCACACATTTGAAGCTTGCAGCATCAAAAGATTCAAAAATGTAGTCTAACATGACTGGTGGCACCTGATTTTTTTTTTCTCAAAAAAGTGTTCGGATAATTGGATGTTCGGATAATTGGGGTTCGGATAAATGGAGTTCTACTGTATTAGATTTTTCACTGGCACGCAGTTTACACACAGCTATAGAACAGATGTTAAGAGACTAGACAAACCCAGGGAACACCACAATAAAGTCAAACCACATGTTGGAAATTTTCATTTACACTGTATATAATATTTGGCATAAACAGATAGTGGTAACTGAGCATAATATCTAAATTTAAAGACACTATATATTGTAATTCTGCAGGCTTCTTGCAGGACAAGTTGCATTGGCGGATCCAGCTTCTTCTTCTTCTGCGTTCAGTTTGTAGTCGTGCTAAATCTGCAGGCCTGCTGCCAGGACAAGTCCACAGTTTTTTTTCAGGTCAGCGCGGCAGCCTCATAGCTTCTGGCCTGAGATCGGCACCCTCTGGCCAGGTCAGGCATGGTGTGTCATCGTGGGCTGGAAAGTTTTGAAGAATATGTTCAGGGGTCTGGATTCCGGTTCAACGTGGACATTCATTCGTGTGAGATATCCTGAGGCGATAGAGGTGACATAGTAATCTGCAGTGGTCAGATCTCATGCAGAAAATGATGGTCTGCTGCTGTCTATTAACTGGTGGCGGGTCCTAGTTCCGTAGGAAGCGCGAACGAAAATTCGTAGAATGAACGGGATATTTGTCTTCACTAATTTAAAAACAACAACAACAACTTTAGATTGATTACAGCCCTTGCTCGTGTTAAAAATCGGAGACTCTGCATGTGCAAGATTTATGGGTAGTTTAAGAGCTGATCGACTCCTTCAAATAATGTGAGTAATAAATAAATAAGTAAATATATAAATCTATTTATTTATGGAAGACCATCCTAGCGCCTTGCTATGATAGTAAATCGTGAATGAACGCTCTTTGTGTGCTAAACTGGCTGAGAGTTCTTTCATCTGTCTTTGCACTTCTTTCTCCCGGATATTTTTTAGGGATTTGAGGGCCCGGAAGTTATAAGTTATGGTTGCCACTGAAGTTCTAGAGATAAACCCAGATTTTCTTCTTTAAAAAAACCCAGAAATACCCAGGTTATTTTATGCCTCAAATACACGGGATAGACGATGCTTACACAATCTTTTAGTGCAACTTTAGCACAAATAAGCTGTGTGCTACCAATTTTTATTTATTTCTTCATTTCTATTTTATTTTTTATTACAAAAAATTCACAATTATATAAAAATGATTTTAATAACACCTAATATATGAACTCTTGAAAATGAGATATTTTAACAGTAACATACTTACAGCAGCTACATTAACAAAATGTTCCTCAAATCAAATATAAAGTTGCAACTTGTTACTGTTGAAAATTGCCACTTGTCAGCGACTCGGCATCCATGTCGACAACATCTCCTTTGTCAAGATCATATGCATGAATTGACAATGTGGAATCTTGATTGTGGAGTTCCAAAATCTTTTCATATCTCTGCCGACAACGTCCTTCACGCACATCTTCAACCACGCGTTTACTAGGATTAAACTTATGACAAACTCCATCTTTGGCAACTGCTTGCTTGGCTAGTATTCGATTGGAAACTGTTTCACACAAAAGCTTGTTAGTTTGTTTAGTTTTAACTAAGTTAATCTTCGAAAACACTATTTCGACGCTTGCTGAGGAGTGAAGTGGCGTGTGTGTCGTCATGCTGCTACAACTACCTAGCGTACTTTCATCAACGCTCATTTTATAATCTTATAATAACAACAACAAAAAAACAACAACAACAACAAAATATGCTGTTTATCTGCTGAAGTCTGAAATTTAGAAAGAATACTTTAAAACACGTCGCAAACATGACTGCGTATTGTAGATGACAACCGTTAGCAGAATTACAGGAAATAGATAGTTGATGTAAACGAGTAAAAAAAAAACAACGTCATTGATGTGGTTAAAAGCAATAATTAAATTTAAGTGGAATAAAAAATATATAGCACATAATTTTTTTAATTTAATTATAATATAAATATCATGTTTAATGCTCAGCGCACAGAATATACATACATTGTAAATGCCAATTGTCAAATATACCCAGATTAATGCAGATTTGAAAAAACAATACCCAGATACCCAGACGGAAGCCAAAAAACTCAGATCTAGTAAAAAAAATACCCAGCTGTGGCAACACTGGTTATAACTGCGAATAGATTTCGTAGTTGAGCTGGTAAACATGTAAACATCTTTTGCTTCTATGTTTTAACAATTTGCGGTAACTTTTATAGCTGCAATGTTGCTCGGAATGCGGATTCGCAATTTAATATTAATCGCAGCAATTTGTTACCGTGAATAGTAATAACATGCCCTCGTGCGTCAATATCAAATCAGTAAGCCATCTTTTTTACCCTCTTCCCTATGTTTTACAAACTATTTGGGAATTTGAGCACTCTGTTTTCTCTTGCAGAACATTTCTCTTGAAGCATTCCAGTTGTAATATTTAGGAACTTCTGTATACAGCAATGTTTAAGCATGAAGATCTTGTTGACACGAAAGAATGAAGGCAGTTAGTATAGTTCTGTGCGGTTCCACAAATCTATCTATCTATCTATCTATCTATCTATCTATCTATCTATCTATCTATCTATCTATCTATCTATCTATCTATCTATCTATCTATCTATCTATCTATCTATCTATCTATCTGTCTATCTGTCTGTCTGTCTGTCTGTCTGTCTGTCCGTCCGTCCGTCCGCCCGCCCGTCTATCTATCTATCTATCTATCTATCTATCTATCTATCTATCTATCTATCTATCTATCTATCTATCTATCTATCCAGGACATTCCCCTAGCGTGATTTAGATTCGTTGCCCATTTGTTAGATGGGCACTGAGTTAGACAACTGTTGACGATCTTGGATTTGGAAGCTGAGAATACGTGAAACACATTTTTTTTTCCACTTGACACTGTGTGACTTCATCGGCTGTTGTATTTTCATTCATAAGTCCAAACACTGTCTGATCGCTGCCCTTGTGAGCGTATTTGGAAGTATATTGTGATGACTTTTATATCAGTGTAGTTATTCCACGTTAATGTGTGTTTGAAACAATTTTGACAGGAGGGGAGTATGAGGTACCACGCGTTTGTTGTCTACCACAGTTTTTCTATACTGTTTATCTTCATTTTTTAAAGTCGCCTGTTTCCTTTATCTATTATTAGTTTCCCTCTTATGTTAAGTTAGTAGCTGTCATCTCCCGTTTGAGTTACTTTCTCAATTTAAGTGCTACGCTGGCGCAATGTCATCACCAGAGGCGGATCTACTTTGTTGTTGGTGTTTAACTAGGGCTGCGGAGCTTTTCGCCCGTTAGCAACCAATACAAGTTGAGGAGTCCTTGGTATTATCTACACCAGTGGTTCTCAAATTTTTTTCTCTGGGCCGCACCTTCGAAATGAAAATTTGCTCGTACCACACATAAGTTTTTAAAGTAATACCTGCAAAACCAAAAATCAACTCCTTTCAGTGCTTTACCTATAACATAGAACACACTTTCTTTATAATATGATCATGAGACATCCAGAAAATATAACGCAGATGGCTGGTTACGTACTGCAAAGCGAGTATTGAAGTGCCTATATTTATAATTTACATTATTTTTAACTGTTCATTATTATTATTAAAATGTATATGATAAATATAAATTATATTACTGAATAAAATCGGGAAACTTGTGGGAAATTCTACGGGTTTCTATACATATTTTTTCCATATGATATCACAAAATAAATAAGAAAATGACCTTCATATTTATTTTTGACAAATGATTCTTTTAACGTCTCTAAATCCTTGATTGTTTTTAATCTTCCTGCCACACCTGCCATCCTCTCGCGCCACCCAAATGTGGCGTTCCACACCGTGTGGGAACCACTGATCTACACTGTAGATCTAGTTTTTCCTTTGGCTTTCCTGCCATTCTGAAACGTGTTGAGCTGATGAAGTCATGAGCTCCAGTTTCTATGAAGCTATTGAAACTTTAGCTTCGGGGCCCCCAAGTTCAGCTTTTACTATAATACATTGCTTTCCCATCCCCCAAAACTTTTTTTTTAATAAAAGGGGCCCCCATCAAGAGTTCCAGTTTAGAGCCCCAAAATGTAGATCCGCCGCTGGTCATCATCATTGTCCTTCAGCTCCCTATAAGCCTTAACAAGCTCATGCTAAGTCCTCCTGTCCCGTGACGTCATCTTTGAGTCTTTCCTTATCTTCCTCGTCCTTGTCAATTCTGTCTCCATTTGTCTTCTCTATTTATTTTTTCGTCATTCTACCTCTCTTTTCTACCCTGGGGATTCCATCACTATCCAGCTGGTCGGAAATTCTACAGGACAACCAGGTGCACCGTCAAAAAGAAAACAAATCGATGTATGTCGGTTCCTTGTGTGCAGGGTGTAGTGAGATTTGGTACCACTTGATTTGTTTGTGAAAAAATATGTAACGCGACACACACACACACACCAAATCCAGAAGCCAGAGTGAGAGACTGGAAGACAGTATCTGCAAGAAAAGTTCTTTTTTCACGCTGCATGCAGGGCAGATAGACTTCAACCAAAACAGCCTCACCGTGCGCTTATTAATCCTAAGAGGGTTTTATGATCGTTCCTGATCGAGTTTATGATCGTTCCTGATCGAGCTGATGTTCGAGTTCGTGATCGAGTTTAAACTAAAGACTTGAGGACCTTTGATCCTGCTAACTGAAGCCCAGTGGTCAAACAATCTTCAACATCTTAGTCCCCCGTAGTTATAGGGCGGGCTGAAGGAAAGTCTTCCTGATCAACAGTGTGTCTCAGGAACCTCGAACAAACACAAGATGAGTTTTTCTGTATCCCATCCAACAAACTCTGTGAGCAGTTTCTAAAGCTAATGTCGATGATGATAACAGCTAGAGACTAGATAGCAAGATATATATCAAAAATATACTGTGACAGACTTTTATAATTTTATTGGAAGATTCATCCAAGATTTTTTACTATTATTTATTTTAATTTGTAACTATAAATAATCATACATTTTACCATCTTCCAACACCCATTTCTCATTACAAGAATATATAGATGTACATAATAAATTATGAAATTGTACTCATTTGACTTGGTAAATTTTAAACTGTTAAATTTTGAGTTACCTTTTCTAATTTTATTATATTATCACATAGGGTTACTATAGCGAAAGTGGCACAGTATACTTCTGAAGTCTAAATCTATTGTCCAGCTCAGAGTATTCACAGCCGTAACTCAATTGTGATACCAGTGTACTTCTGTGGCACTGGGACTTCATACTTTCTGGAGAGAGATTCTACTTCTTTTCTACCACTATCATTACACAAGAAAAACCTTTCGCTACACAGGGTGGGTGTCGTAGATAGCGAGTAACACAGTTAGGTCCGGATAAGTCAGAGAGTGTCGAACAGTACTTCTGGATGATTATTTAAAGTTCATTTATGGAAGTATGACCTAGTTTAGACGAGGCGGCCCCGTTCTACTGAGACACAAGGTCCGTTGGTTATGATAGAATTCATGATCAAATATAAAAATACCTTGTAATACTGATATAAAAATATTTAAGCCATGCCGTCATAATGCAAACAAATAGATATCTTACTTATTCCTGAACCCAAGGTCTTTAATATTGTAACATGCGCCCTGATTTAGCCGACGAACCCAGTGTCTATGTTGAACGGATTCGCCTCAACAATAGGAGATACGAAGGTCTACTTTTTAAAATTAACTAACGTCAGCATTACGAAGCACATATTTATAGGTAAAGATTCTCTTTATACTGGTAAATTATAAATTGGCATCCCCTGTAATGTTAGCACTTCAATCATTTTCAGTGACCACATAATTTACTAGTCTAAAGAGAGCCTTTACCAATTTATGTATACAGTACCCAACATTAGTCTCAACGGTTAGAACTTTGCAAGGCGTGATAAGCAGAAGTATCCGTAGTGACGTTCAATCACGGGTTATTGTACAAGTAGGCCTACCCTATTGAGCACATCATACATAAATGCATGTGCGGCCGGACGAGCTGAACACGATGGCAACAGCACAACTGGAGCAAAGACTACATCGTCAGTTTGTCATGTCAGTAATCGTTTTTATACATAAATGTATTAAGGGTTTACCTGACAGCCTTTGCTTTCCCAATCCACGCTACCATTTGCTAAGCCGAACCACGCAATTTTCTGAATGCATTACTGTAAACACGCATTTTTTCCCATTTACCAATTTTCGTGACCTGCCAGTATAACAGGCAGCGAGCCCTGATTTGTTTACCTGAGTTCTCACGCGAACTGATTCGCCAATTATCGGTCATTAGGCAGACGCGCGTAGAAATAATAGATTGTTTGAAGAGAGACAAGGGACGATAATATTTTCCCGACCACCTTTGATGTTAGCACGTTCCAGGGGTTAGATAATGTTTGATCTGCGCAAGGGGACGTAATGTAAGAGAGGCTCGTGCACGGCCAGTAGTCTGATGTCGATCAGCGTCGATGAGTAGAATGAACGAACAAACCTTTGATCCGGGAAAACGCAGTTTCCTGAATTCCCTGCTATACAGAGGTGCGAATTATAACATCTTCTAGTGATAATAACACCATAAGCAGTATATATACCGCGATCTCTCAAATTCAGTTATTAGAGTCGCTCAGAAATTCTTGGGTAATCTAAGCACGACGGACTAGAACCATTTCTTTGCTAAATGTGTTAAATTGTCCCGTGGGGATTTAATTTTCTGATTTGTGGTAATATAAATTGTGCTTAAGTGTTAAAATGTGTTAGGTTTACCATTTTATTCAATATAATTCCCTAGCGTTTAAAACTAGTGAAATAACCTAACGCATAGATATTTCTTGCCAGTCGTTCAGAGTAATATAATTTCAAATACCCCATTTTTCTTACACAAGAACATATGGCTTAGCTGACTGAGATTATTAAGTGTGACGGATCAGTGACCGAATAGAATTCGCATTATATTTCATTGTGTGAAATTAAATAAGTGACTAGAGTTAATGTTATGGGACTAAACAACAGACGCCGACAAATAGAAGGTAGTGACAGGCGATTTTGGTTAAAGTGCGCGTATGGATAAATTGAATAATAATTGACTTTGTGCGCTGTTCATTTTCCCGCAGGCAATAACGGGGGAGGGCACATACCCTTTTTTCCCGACATGCCATAGCGGAAAACTTACATTTGGATAGGATAGTAGCAAGTTTTTTAAAATGTTCTTTTCTTCCTTATCTAGCACTTGATCAAAACCAGCGGCCAGCGGTCTAATAGTACCAGTAACATTATTATTATTTTGGGTCTTCGATGTTTGGACCTGTTCGGTCCTCTTTCTTCATTCAGAGAGAGACCAATAGAAACAATAAGATTAATCGTAACTGGACGGTACACTACCCAGAAATATTTAATAAATTTTCCAGCCCACTGGGCATACGAACGAACATATATTCCTGACGTTTGACAGCCGTGGCAACGGAGTGATCCAGAAAACTACGCTGTTTCAAAATCGGCACTCACCATAAGAGTCAGCCGATAGGATCTACCATCATTATCAGTTTTTTTACATATCGTAACAGTTGTCTTAGCACCCATAGGCTAGACAATACAGGAACCACTTTTCTCCTTTTATAACTGTGAACGTCCCGAGAACGTCTTGCTTCAATAACTATATGCGGTGACACAGGACTCATCCAGGAAATATTAAACCACCAACTTTGGCGTCCACCTTGTAATTATTATTAGATACAAAGGCTGGACTGGGACCAAATTTGGGCAACCCACCTGACAATATATGTTCAGACTATTGTAATTTTTCAAGCGATATCTACACCATTATTAGGTAAGCAAGAGTGTTTGTGGCCACAGATGACAGAGTGAGAGACAGAGAAAGAGTAAATAGTTTCCTTTGTTACAATCATTGTACTAACTTCTTTTTTATTTCGCTAACCTGAGTACTTTACTGGTAGTCCCTTCCTTCTTCTTCCTCGTTTGCCCTGAAAAGGACGGTGGTTGCGTTGTGTCTGTTTACAACGTAGCTGTGATATCTGCACCTTTCGGTCGACACATCCGACTTCTGCATGGCATTTTTTAGGACCGGGTTTGCCTTCCCATTGCGATCCGTGCTCGCTCAGCCAGCCTGCACTGCTGCAGACTGTTTCCAGGACCACCACGTGGAGGTGGAGCACGGTCTTGACCAGCTCTGGTTCGCTGGTCCTGACGCAGGCAGTCAAGCTATGAGTCGCTGACTGCGGTCTCTATTGCTGCGTCTTCTGGTCCCACTGGTAGTAATTTAGTGGGAACTTGTTCTTCACAGTCTATTCTGTAATCTAGTGTTTATCTTTGACCTTTGGGGTTATTAACTTCTTTTGGGATCTTTTCTCAACAAGGGGAGGGCACTTATTCTGTTATTTTCATATATCTGTAAACTTGATTCATTTGATTTCTCTATATGTTTGATGTTGTAAAAAGTTTAATGATAATAAACAACAAAAAGAACTTACATATGCGTGTTGGTCAGACCCATACCCAATTAATCCGAGTTTTTCACGTTTGTGTGTATTGTCACATAATTGTGTATGTGTTGGTGCGGTTAGTGTAACATATTTCATATAGGGAGAGAAAGGTTGTCTTATAGCAAAATATAGTCGTATAGCTAGGCTGGACTAGAGAAACTACTCATTCCAGAGACAGATCTTCCTCGTGAAAATCTATTTCTTACACCTTTATTCTCACATATTTACCACTATCACTTCTGCTCAGACGGGACCATAAATATCTTCTGACCTATCTATAAAAAAATTACGACAGCAGGTGACCACAGTTCAAAAAAGGGGGAAGAGTGGACTGTGATGGGTGAGAACAAAACCACAAGCAAGTCACATGACACTTGGCAATGAATGTAGAGAGATCAGTGCAATGGGGAGAGCAGAGTTGGAAATTAATCAGTTTCTTGTTTTGTGTTTATAAATAAAATGTTGCCTCGTTTTGGCTGGCGAGGCGCGTTCCGTTCAATCTAGTCGGTTATATTAGGGCGCATGTCCAAATATAAAAGACTTTAGGGCTTTTTTTTTTTTTTTTTTTGTTAATCAGCTGATAAATGATATTGCTGGGGAAAATGATGCCAAAGTATGCACTGGTGAACGTGTCCTCCGTGGCGAGAAATTGGGATGGAGCTTCGCGGCTAGAATCAGGGCCACCGCTGTACAGCGACAACAACCTCCAGCATGAGAATAAAGATGGCTTTGACTTTCCCGATCAGCTAGGTTACGCTTTTCCCTTTTATTTTCCTGAGAATGGAGATAGAAGCAGCTAGTGAAGTGCTAAGGTAGCTGTCTGAGAGTCCATTAATCAGGGCAGATGTGTCGGGCTCTCAACCCATGCCTTGGGAAAATGTTATTTTAGAAAACCAACTAATAAGACGCGAAATGGCCGACTGACACTGCAGGAGCAGCACCAGAGTATGACATTGCACTACTGCACATTTTCATCAACACATCAAAGAAAAAACCGATAGACTGAATGGGTAAAGCCGGCGGGTGGGTCTGGACATCGGTCTGGGGAGGACAGAGGTCATGACGCTCAGTGTGGGCAATCCTGAGCCAATAACAGTGGGGAACCAGAGGCTGGAACAGACGTGCACATTTACATACTTGGGATGCATGGTTACACCAGACGGCGGAACAGGCGGTGACACCAGACGGCGGAACAGGCGGGGACACCAGACGGCGGAATAGGCGGGGACACCAGACGGCGGAACAGGCATGGACATTCAACGGCAGAATGAATAAGGCGTAAGCAGACTTTTCTGGTCTCAACAACATCTGGGGGTCTTCCCAGTACACCAAGTTAAGATTGTGTGCTTTCTGTGCTTCTCTATGGTGCGGAGTGCTGGAGAGTGGCAGAGAGGGGAATGTCGGGACTATCCTCTTTCCACACAATGTGCCTTAGGAAAATTCACCGAGTCTTTTGGCCGAATGTCATCACCAACCAAGAACTACTTACTCGAAGTAACAAGGAGGATATGCACACCATCGTGGCTGGCAGACGCTGGGGTTGGGTTGGCCACGTTCTCAGGGGGGAACCCTGATGCCATTACGGAGGGGAGGGGGGCCGAAAGAGAGGCCGACCAAACACAACTTTGCGGAGAACTGTGGAGGTCGAGATGCAAGGAGTGAACCGTTGGGGCACTGTACGAAGGATGGCCGCCGACCAAACAAGGTGGAAGCAATTTGTTGCTGCCCTACAAGACGCCACCAGGCGTGATGGCCACTGACTGCTTTGACAGTCGGTGGCTAAGGATCAAAGAAGAAGAAGAAGAAGTATTGAAAAACAGGACCAAGAAATTGATTTGGGCACATTTTTGTGTGTGTTTTTTTTGTGTGTTTAGTTTAGTGAATGCATATCCAGCAGCAGCATGCAACCAATGGGTCATAATTAATTCTGTTTTTTTTTTAAATTTAGATCTCATATAGCGCTTTCTCCACAGTCAGAAACATTGTTCACTTTATTTGATGCTTCTCCTTACTGTATGTCTTCCTTATTATCAGCAAAACTGTTAATTTGTTTTGATGATTCTCCTTACTTTTTGCCCTCCTTATTATCAGCAGAATAGTTCATTTTATGATTCTCCTTAATTTATGTTTTTCTTATTGTCAGCAAAGTTTTTCATTTGTTAAAATGATTCATCTTACTTTAAGTCCTCCTTGTTATCAATACAATTGTTCATTTTATTAGATGATTCTCCTTACTTTATGTATGTCTTATTATTATAAAAAAATTTTCATTTTATTTGATGCTTCTACATACTTTATGTATTTCTTATTTTATCACTATATATCTAGCTTCCTTCATACTCTCTGTTCAGTAAAGGATGTATTTTGTAATTATAGTCTACTGAGCAGCGCTCGGATTAAATGCATGAACACTACTGCTTGCAGGCAATCTTGTACTATTCCTGGGACCCCAAGATGCAACAATAGTGAATGCAGTCAGCGACCCATAGCTTGACTGCTTGCATCAGGATCAGCGAACCAGAGCTGATCAAGACCGTACTCCACCTCCACGTGGTGGTCGTGGAAACAGTCTGCAGCAGTGCAGTCTGGCTGAGCGAGTACAGATCGAAATGGGAAAGCAAACCCGGTCCCTAAAAAATGCCGTGCAGAAGTCGGATGTGTCGACCGAAAGGTGCAGATATCACAGCTTAGGCGCAAACAGACACAACGCAACCACCGTCCTTTTCAGGGCGAACGAGGAAGAAGAAGAAGAAGTACTATTCCTGACCATCGGCAAAGACACCAGATTCACTTGCATTATGTGGCGTAACTACCGCCCGGGTGGACCGTGCTTGTCCTGGGGTCCCCATCCCAGAATGGGACATGGAAAGCAGTTGTCGGAAGGGTACCCTCCCCTTATATACACATTCTTTTAATTTCCTTTGTTGTAGTATTTAAACGTCATAGCATTTACCAATTTGTGGTGACAGAAATGAAAGGGATATGAAAAATGTGGAAAGATCTTGAGGGCATGGCATGTGACAGGAGGATTGGGCACAATGTGTTGAAGGGTTATGGTCCTTGCGGAGCACAGGAGCAATGATGATGATGATTAAGTAGTTTCTTTATTAATGCAGGGATCCCGTTACACGCCCATTGAGGCATATTGGGAATATGGTGTGAGGCCCATATTTTCTTGACCGTCGGCACACTAGGGGGGATGTGGTCAGCATCACGCCGGCCGCCTTAACCTTCACAGAGTTGCTCTGGTACCCATTTGGGGCTGGGTCGACCCAGGAGCCGTTTGTGGCCTAAAATTATTAATGCAGAGTTACCGTATATTGATTACAGTTCTTGAGCCCATGTTATAAGACAGTCCCACTTAATGTGTGCCCATGGGCCCGTTTCATTGTAGTTACTCCACTGCCTGCAGCTATTCTGGTTTGGTTTGGTTTTAAGGATTATCTTCATTGCCCACGGATAAATCCATCAGTGCTCCGATCTTCTCCCTTAGATCACACAAGGAGGATCTCAGCACAGTGCACGAACACTTAGCGCCGGCGAGAATCCCAATGTGTATATATATATAGGAATCACACATTCTTTAAATATTTTTTTTATATTTTTGGGTAGGTTTCTAATTTTTAAATTTTGGCAGGGCAGCCGCCGTGTGGCCTACTCTTTACGATTTCCAACTGCCGTGGGATTTTTAACGTGCGCAACTTGCGCACGGGACCTCCTATTTTTTTGCCCTTTTCCGAGAAGGCTAGGCATCCGATCTCACTTCCCAGGAGACCAGGAGGGAGTATTACATCATTAGGACCACTGGTTCTGAAAAAAAAGTCCATAAATCATATTCGATCTGCCGGGAATCGAACCTGGTACCTTTAGAATGCGAGGCAGACGCCATACCTATTAGCCACTCCGACCCCTCAACAGCTATTCTACATTCAGACATGTGTTGTTTAAAGTCAGTATATTGGCGTACTTTTCCGTGGAAAGGTAGGTTACGGTCTTGATTGTTTCGGAAATGTGATGCGGGGGTGCGGGGGTTACCTTAATCTATTCCTAAACAAAGCACAGCATATAGCCCTCACATCAGAAGATACCGGGAGGTCCAGGATACGAAGGATCTAGTTGTGTCAGATATCTAACACATATCACGTGAGGACTAATACGTAGCACCGGATCGGAAATATTCCGAAACCAGAAGTGGACCCACCTTGACGTGGCTTTCACTCACTGTATCATCATTGACGTATTCTCTCCAGAACGTTGTCTCCATTACAGCTGCTCTGAACGCATCACGAGTCTGGGCAAGTCGACCTGCATCATCCAAAGACAAGTTCAGACTCTCTGTGATGTCCTGGATCCACCGTCGTCTAGGTCGCCCCCTTCCCCTTTTTCTTGCATTTCTAATTTTTCCAGACTATTATGTCTTTTTATATGACAGAAAAATTTCAGTTTCCTTATTGCGATGGTATTTAGGAGCCAATTTTCCTCTACATTTAGTGAGTGCAGTACTTCTGTGTTGGTCTTTCTTTCTGTTCAGGGTATTCTCAACATCCTTCTGTAGCATTTCATTTCGAATGATGTAATCTTTTTTGCAACTGTTTTATTGGGTGTCCATGTCTCGCAGCCGTATGTTGCTACTGGGAGTATACATGCTCTGATCAGTTGTAACTTTGTTTCTTTGATTGTGCCTTGCCATAGGTTTTTCATCTGCATTAGTTCATGTGAGGCAATTGCAAGTCTTCTTTTAATTTCTACTGCACAGTCGCCAGAGCTGTTGATGATTGATCCTAAGTATTCGAATTCATTAACACCTTCCAGTTCTTCGTTATCAATTTCAGTTTCTGGTTTGGATCTTGGTGTTTAGGTTGACAGAATTAATTGTTCAAGTTCTTCTGGGTTGGTCGATAGGAGGACTGTGTCGTCAGCATATCTGATTTCCGGGATCTGGTACCCTACGATGTTAAATGGGTCAAACTCTGTGTGTTCTTGGTCATCTCTTACGTTTCTCATAATATTCTCGGCATAAATATTAAACAGGTAAAAGGAAAGGGTACAGCCTTGCCTTACTCCTTTCTGTACTTCAAACCATTCTGATGTTTCTTCATCTATTCTTACGGCTGCCATTTGTTCTTGGTACAGCAGTTTGATGAGTTGTATAAGGTTTAAAAAAAAAAGTGTGTGGGGGGGGGGGGGGGGGGGGGGGGTTTTTAAAAATAATAGTGGATAGTTCTGAAAATCACAAAGCCTATATTTCGTGTCAGCTATTCGGAGGCACTAAATTCTGGGTGGTGAATTAATGCTTTTGTTATAAAATTGTTCGTGTACATTTTGATAAATACAATTATGTATTGATTTAGTCACTATTTTTTCACTTCCCAGAAAAATCCAAATTTAGTGATGATATACTACTTTGGTGGCAGAAACTTACTTGTCACCGGTCGCACAATGAAATCCGCTTCCTTGAAAAAATGGTCTGACGAAGACAGGAAGGGAAGATAGTAGAGGCAAGAGTTTGTGTTTGATCTTACGATTTGAAAAGAAGTCTCTTTCGCAGATCCCAAGCATTGTTTTATGAAAATGGATGTTAGCCAGAACAGCCCGATAATCATACATTCAGATGGTAAGTATCGTTTGTCATCATTCATTTTTCTTTATCAGGTCAAGCTCAAGCCCACAAAACACATTGCGACATGAATCAGAACTGAAATAGTAACAAATAATGAAGTTTAGTAAACTGAATCTTTCGTTCTTTTAAGTTCACTACCCATCCCCATCCTTCCGCGACTTCTAGACATGACTATCTTTTGACAGCATCTTTGTATGTATGTGGTAAATTATAAATGATGTTGATAAGGTTAGACCTGTTGAAACATTTGAGTGAGTCCCACGTCAACGGTTGAAATTAAGCAGAGTGGGTCATGTTCTTTTAAGTCATCCTAGTAAGTCACCATTAGGATTATGGTTAGGGTTAGGTATAGGATTCCTAAACCTAACCCTCACTGCAACATCCCTGGTAATGAAGAGGCTGACAGATTGGCAAAGGAAGGGGGAAAGCTTCCTCAACTTGACACAAATATAACTTATGAGGAGGCCAAGAGTTTTATCAAGCTGTAAAGTGCTGTGTAAAAAGTCATCTGTAAACCATCTGTGTAAATTGTGGTGTATGGTGTTACTGAGATCAGGCATGCTCCAGTCTACCCAGCAGTAAATGGGTAACTCACCCTAGTCCTGAGTTAGGGAAGGCAAAGGCACTGTAAGCAGTAATTTCCCTCTAAGGCTCCAGGGGAAGCAGGCCCTAAACTTGGTCAATTCAACCGACGCAGGATGGTGAATATATGGAGTAGAAGTGTAGAGTGTGATTAACGCGAATGGTGTACTGTTCGTGTTCTGACCAATCTAAACACTCATTCACTTGTGTCTACAAGGCACCAATGCAGACTGCTGGAATCTTTGTTTACACCGTTTATTTAGACGCACACACTGGGACATAACGAGTAAATCATGGGTACAGGTTGACACATCAATTTGCAGGCATACATAGTAGATCCCAAGTCATGACACCTTCATAAATAATGGGTAGTACATCAATAGCTTCCAATGTCATGATACATAATGGCCGCATCCCCTATCTGACTAAGCGCGTCAGTGAAGGCGGATCGGTAAGTAACTAAAGTTGCTTTATGTTCACAGTTTATATCATATTATGAAACCATGGAAGGGGTTTCTATCAAAATTGAGATCTCCTTGCCACTGTCCGAATAGTAAGATACATGCCCGTTCTTTGGACAGTGATTCAAAAATACGCTGACAGGAATGTAACATGGCCGCCTTCCTTAGTTGTCGCTCACTCGCTCACAGGAGGGTATATATATAAGCCAAAGTTAATTCGAAATACATATGAATGATTTCCTAAAGTTTCTCCATACAGTTCTACAGTAATCCAGTTACTTCACGTAGACATAATTGTTGTATGGAAGCCCGTCATCTTTATCGATACAAACACGACCCTAGCGTTGCGAAGCATAATATTCCAGCTAGGTCTAACCGACATGAGATCATCAAAAATAGGGTCTGGAATTACCTGGAGTCCGAATCATACATGGTACCGTACATTAGGAGAGTCTCTAACACAAGCTCTAGTAGAGACACAATCTCCTACAGAAGAAAAACCACTTCGTAAATCATTTTTACTGAAGAATATACCAGCCCTGGAAAATGCGTAACCGCCATTGTAAACGGTACCTCGGAACTCATCACGACTTGTCAAGACAACTCATACTTCCGCTAGAGCGGCATAACAAGAATATAGTCCTGCCTACCCATCCAAAATATACAATATATGACTGATTCTACTTGTACTAATAATATGTAATACATATGAATTCAGGCCATAAACATAATAAGCAAATTAATATATTTTCTGGCCCTAACAAATAAGTACGGACATGGGTGTCATATCCATGCGCCGAATCAATATCAAGAACGATTACTCCTATAATCAAAAGTGTAAAACAATCATGAGTTATCTAGCTTTACTATAGACAGCATTTTCATACACAAATGAATGAATGTCTATATCTTTTCCATATTAATTAGCCATATCGATTTTTGAAATATGTGCGTCAAAATATGCACGCAACACAAGCGCAGATACAAGCACAAGTGGGAAGCAGAGCATCCAGGCCATCAAAAAAATGATCCATATTACCAGCTCAGCAGAAGTGAACAAAAGGTAATCTGCAGACTTTGCACAGGTCATAACAGATTGAGATACCATCTATTCAACAAATTAAAGATAGGAACTACTGATAAGTGTGACTGTGGCACCGATAAAATGACTGCCGAACATCTGCTTTAAAGGTGCCCAACATATGAGGAACAGAGAAAATGCTTATGGCCATCACTAGTACCATTCCTGGAGAAAATCTACGGAGATATCAACAGCCTCAGGCTGACCACTGCTTTCTTTGAACTTATTCAAGTTGACATCTGAGGGCGAACGAAGAAGAAGAAGAACCCTTACACCATTTTACTGCATTTCTGAATTCTTTGTTAAGGGCATATCGAACACACGGCTCACTCATCTTCATTTCAACCCACTTTTTCTTCCAGCATGTAGTTATAAGCACAGCGTTGTCATTTCCTTCATCCCCCTCCACCATCCTAAGCTTTCTGTTCATAAACACCAAATGGTCCTGATGGTCGAAATGAAGACAGTGGGTCGTCTGTTTAATACAGCCTTAAGATAGAATTCAGAGACACGGTAAAAAGGGGTAAGGGCTAGGTTTAGCAATCCTAAACTAAACCCTCACCCTAACGACGTGGGTGATTTTGACATCGAAGAGTACATCCCACTGTTCTTTATTTCAACCTATCCTGATTTATCCCAACCAAAACCTTAAATTCTCTCTTTCTCCTCCCCCCCCCCCCCGGTCCCCCCCCCCCCCCCCCCCCAAACACACACACACACATTTCCAGCTGTCGAGTGATTGACTTCCTTTTAACAACTTAAAATGCACTGGAAAAAAGTTCTTTATTGTCTGTTTGAATGTGCAATCGTTTTAATATTAGATAACATAAATTAGTGGCTTTTAAAAAGCTTTGCTATCTCATTTTTAACAATGTCTTTCTTGTTTTTCTTTAAACTCTAAATTTTAACATAAGTATTTGAGGGGAAGATATTAATGATAATATGTGTCATCTGATCTAATCATCAGTTGTTGTTCTAAACAATATTTTATGTTTTTACCACAGATGAAGATGAGGATGATGATGTTGTATTGATTAAGGCAGAGAAGGCCCCAGAGAATGTTGAGAAGAAGGAAGAAGATGATGTGATATTTATATCTGAGGAGCCATCCACTTCAGTACAGAAGCGCACATCAGAAAACAAAAAGGTATAGGGAATAAACCTTATGTAGAACTTGGTGCTTCTTGTTTTTGACATTCTATTGCACAGTTAGTCTTCATTACTTTTCCTTCTTCATTATTTTCATTTGACCTGTAGGTTCATTTCTTGGAGAGCAGACAGGAATGTACTCAAAGAACTGTAAAACCATATACCTTAGACCAGCCCAGAACAAGGCATTGCAGTATGGGCAAGCAGCAGCCAAAATAGACTTTGCTAAGTTAACCTGCTCCTAAACCAAACCAGTAGAATGATAATATGAGGTATGAAGGCAGCACCATTGAAGAAATAGAAAAGATTACAAGCTTCATCAGTGGAGGAGGAGGTAAAAGAGACAGTAGAGCCCATCAGCAAGCTGTACAAGTCAGAAGACTACCCAGTATACTAGAGAATAATTTATCTGGGAAGAGGAAGACTCAGGCAGAGCAACTTCGCTGAGACAACCAACTTAAAGATGAAACTGGGTCCCTTAAATGATGCAACAGCTCCTATACCCATTCACTCTGACGAGAATTTCCCTGTGTGGAGAAAATAGAGCTTTCCTGAGATAAAAGAGGCCTTTTTCAGGGATTTAGAAAAAGTTTACCGGGCTGAAGCACAAAGAAAAGCCCTAATCATAAAATATTTAGAGGAACACCATTTAAACAGTTGTTGGATTCTGTGCATACACGTGTGAACAGTGGTTAGTGCAACTGAAAATAGTGGAGGAATCTTTAGGATATTAAGAAAACATATCAGTAGCCAAAGATACATTTTCAGTCAACCACAAGAGTGGTAGCAGATACACTGAAGACTGCTGCAGAAGTCCTAATGACAGAAGGAGGACCTGAAAGACAAGTGTTTTTCACATTGCACTACCAGAATAACAGCTTCAAGGAGTCAGAGAAACAAAGGCCTGAATGTCCTGAGAGAAACACCACAAGCTATGGAACATCATTTAAGTGGTTGTTGGATTCCATGCATACACATATGAACAGTAGCTAGTGTAGCTGAAAATAGTGGAGGAATCTTTAGGATATTAGCAACACTACATAGACAAACAATGTCATTAGCCAAAGTGATATTTTCAAGCACCCACTAGAGCAGTGGCAGATGCATTGAAGACTGCTGCAGAAGTCCTAATGACAGAAGAAAGCACTGAAAGACAGCGTTTTTCACAAATGCAGTGTTAGTAATAACAATTCCAAGGAGTCTGAGGAACAAAGGCCTGAATGTCCTAAGACCAACACCGCAAGTTATGTTGGCAATTTAGATGAGTTGTGATACATTGAATCCTATTTCACTGTAGTAACCCGGGGAATGAAGAGGCTGACAGGTGGGCAAAGGAGGGTGAAAAACAATCTCAGTGACATATGAAGAGGCAAAGACTCATATCAAGAGCTTATAAAGAAATAGGTGGGGAAAAAAAAACATCAAGCAAACAATGCCTTTCACCAGCTCAACAGATGTGAACAAGTTCTTATCTACAGACTGCACAAGCCACAACAGATCAGCTGGATGTCTGCATTGAAGGTTGCCTGCAGTGAATCATGAACATTTTCTACCTCCTGCCTTGATGGTACATTCTAATAGTCTCTTTCTTGTCCATCTCATGATGTTATCTTCCCATTTGTAGTGTTATCTTCTTCTTTCATGTGCCTTCAACTTTTCCTTCTGTTCTTATTTTTCAATAAAGTGTTAAATCTCTTTGTATGCCTACATATTTGGGTCTCATTTAATAATTCTCATTTCATTCTTTTCTAGGACTTTTTAATTTGTTTTCTTCTCTTTCCATGAGGAGCATCCCCAACTATTATTTATATTTCAAGGGCCTCAGTTCTTTCTTCTAACTGCTTGTTCATTGTCCATGTTTGTGTGCCACACAGTAATGAAGTTTATATATTAATGAAGATTATATATAAGGTGCTATCCAGTAGTCCCCAGATTGGCTGCATGGAATGCTAGAGGGATGGGGTACATATTTATGCTTCTATATAGTGCAAAAGACTTCCTTTCTGAAGCATTGGACCAAGTGTTCATGTTGGCACATGCTTGTGTCCTTTGTCACAGACAATTTTTTTTACAGTGCTGTTGGTGGTGTTCTGCAGTTCTCAAGTTAAGTGAAGTGGCAGACTTGCAGGAGCAATGTGTCTTTGTTAAGTCTTGCATCAAGTTTGACAAAAATAGTGCCCGAGACTTACAAAATACTGAAGCAAGCATTTGGTGAGAACTCTACAAGCAGACTTATTGAGTGGTTCTCACATTACATGTGTTGGTAAACCACGGTTAAAGATTGAAAATGTTCCGTTACCTTCTACCAGCAGAATGGGTAAAGATGTAGAAGAAATGTAACAGGCTATCCACAGTTACCTTGACATCTGCAGTATCATTGGCCTGTCATGGTGCATGCCAGTGAATTCTCACTGAGGAACTCACCGAAAAGTGAATCGCTGCCAAATTCATGCCCCGCTTACTGATTCATGGTCAGAGGCAACATTGGCTGACATTGTGCAGGGAACTCCAGGAGCACATCTGCTCCCAAAAGGGAACTTTTGGATAGCACTTGATGAGTATCATTTTTGTAAATTTTAATTGCATAATGAAAGCAGTGGATCAGGATCAAGACAGATACCATCTGTTCAACAAGCTGAAAGTAGGAACTACCAGCAAATGTACCCATGTCTCTGATAAAATGACTGCTTAACATCTGCTGCAGAAGTGCCCCACATTTGACGACCAGAGAAAGTGTGCATGGCTGTCTCCAGCACCAGTCCATAAAAAATGTGTAGCAACCTCAAGCTGACCATTGCTTTTTTTTCTCAGGCATGTTCAAGATAAAATCTGGGTGTATTTGATGTAGAAGTTTACTGTTCCCATTGTTTGTAGTGTATTCAAGGCCATTCCTAGTCAGCTATGTAGATTTGTGCTATTTATTTATAAAAAAGAGAATTTCATTTGTGCGTTGTTGGGTAATATAAATATGCACACAGCATGCGGTCACATCACTGTTCATTCTGTAAATTCCAGCCTTTGGTCCTGGGATGAAAGAAAAATTTTATACTGGTGCCAACTATATGAGCTTACTTGTAAGAGATGACAAACAAGGATTGAAGATTTATCAGACATCTACATCTATTTTTACTTAAAAAATAAATGAACTGGTTACGGGAAAAAAGAGAAATAAAATTCTAAGGATCTGTATTGGAGAAGTAAGAAATAAATGAACTGAGTGACAAAGAAAGAAGCTGAAAGGAAACATTGGAAGAGAAATGGGATGCATCTGAATTTAGTTGAAGAAGGCAAGCAGAGAGATGTGACAAATTGAAGCATATGGTCATTGGTTTATGAACCCATGAGTCATGGGCATTAATTGCCTGGTGATTATCAGCATATGCCTCTACATGGTATTGAAGAATGCTCTGAGGTTACCTGCAGATCAAGCCACAGTTTTTAAAATAATAGTCTTTTCATTGAGATTCAGGTATCTTACTGATTGTGTTGCACTTGAGATTGCGAGTATGCTATATTTCAGGTACATTTTTTTCCTCACCCTCGTCTTTTAAATTGTAAAGTTTTTGTTTACTTTTTTGTTTTTTAAATATTTTACAGAGTAAGAAAACAAGGACCAGGAGATCATCAAGTAGTTCAGCATCTGATGATGACAATACCTGTACCATCCCACAGCTTAGATACTTTGATTCAGAATTCTCATCTGTCAGCCTAGTGGATGATATCCTTAGACCTCTCGATCTCTCTCAGGGTACACTTCAGACCACAGAGGTTTTGCCATCATTGATAAAACGTAAATTAACCCTTCTGAAACCAGTGCAGGCTGCTTGCAGCTCAGCCGCTTTTCCAGAGCAAGTAGAAAATACCGTTGATAAAGCTGTTGATGACATTGAAGTAAACCCTGTGAAAATTCTACAAGACTTTGATCTGAGTTCAGGGAAAGATGTAGATGATTCATCATTTGCAGGCAGATCTGCCAAGGTGGACAGATTCACACCATTGAAGCTTCCAGAAGGAGCAGAACCACTGTCTTCACAGACATTGAATACTCCTATATGTAGGGTCGACTCAGGGAAAGAGTGTTTTAACCTTTGTTCACAGGAGGGTAAAGACATAACTCCGACCACCAGTAACTTGCTAGACATTTCTTCCACTTCCAGTCAAACCTTCACAGACAAATCGTCTTCAGTGGAAGAAAAGCAGGATGTTTCTGCAAATTTTTGTAGGGATAATGCAAAATGGGACAGCCCACAAGGGAAACTGGCCGTAGGCACATACATGAGCAGCTCCAGCTTGGCACAAGATATAGACCTTAACAGTCCATGTGATGATACTGTCACAGGTTTTACTTCTGATTTACTCCCATCCCTACCTGCAGCTCCAGGTGATCTGGAGAAAGCTATCCCCTCAATACTTGATCAAGCTTTAGTCACCCCAGACATAAATCCAGACAAATCGCACTCTTCAGTCTTGTTGTCCACAAACAGTTACCTCATTGAAGTAAACTCAAGACCAGGAACATCCAAACAGTTGTCCACCCTCAGTGGTCCTCATATGTCACAGCTTTCTCCAGCTGTGACGAAATTGCATATGCCCAGGACCAGAGGGCCACCAATTGATAGTGGATCGTCGCTAACATTAGACATTAACAACTTAAGTAATGAAGATTTCAGTAGTCTGCTTAATTTCTTTTCTGATGATGACCTAGTGTCTTCATCTGACTCAGGGAATAGTGATAAGCTTCCAAATGAATCAGATCAATCCCAGAAAGGTAATAATAAAATTGTCGAGCTCACCAGTTCTAACAACCTCAGCCAGACGGATGCATGTAGTTCTTCTAAAGTGTCATCCATCTCTACCTACTCTTCATCTTTAACAAATGTTTCTGAGGACCTGCTCACAAAATCTGATCCACATTTACTGGACAACAACAGTTCTTATTCATCACTCAGACATTACACTGCCGGACCAGTTCTGACTGATACAGCAATGTCTGAGAAGTCATCCTCTACTGAGTTATCATCCAAACGAAAGAATCACTTCAGAACATTGTTGGCAATCAGACGTCGTTATTCTTGTATGCGTGACCTTAAAAAAATCACTAGTCCACATTCCAGGTGTCTTTCATCAAGGCAGGTAGTTGTGGGTGCAGCAGTCAGTAGTTCACCACTAAAACAAAAATGGCAAAAATATCATTTAGCACATGTAAAAAAGTTGTCAGTGAATCAGTCTAAGGGAGAGTCAGATGGTTTAATTAGAAAACATTCAGATGGAACCGCTGCTACATCTGCATCAGAAGTCTCAGATGTAAGCATGGCAAAGACTGACCCAGCACAGTGGCGGATAGTATCTTTGGAATCAACACTAAAGACTTGTAGATCCAGAATTTCAAGCTTGAATGATCCGCTGCCAGAAGCAAAAAGAAGAAAACTGCTGGAAGAATCAAGTAGCGAGAAGCCAGGTCTGAAAATTCGGTTGAAACTATCACCGGTCATATCAGGACCAGCATCACACTCTGGTAGTCCAACACAGTCCCAGCCCAGTAAAATTGGGCTGAAGAAAAGCATAATCAGACGTCATGCAAATATGACAGGTGATCATGTTATGAAAGAGATGCAGCCCCATACCACCATTCATCGCTCTGCATCTGAGAAAGGCCTGAAGAATAAAAAAGCAGAGGGCAGTGATGACCACATGTTGTGTGTTACTTGTGAGAAGACCATGGCAAGCAGGAAGCTCTCCAAGTGTAGCAAAGGGCATGGTGTCTGCAGCACGTGCCTGGAAACTCAGGTGAAAGCCATTCTTACGGGTGACGTCAAGGTCAGTATTAATTTTATGTTGATGAGTTACATTTTAAACATGTTTGGCAGGGGGTTTGTCCAGTGTACACTTGGCAATTATTATGTTAGCGACACCTCCAACGTGTGTGCTCCACACACGCACACACACAGTTCCTCCCCAAAAAACTGCAGATAAATTATTATTTTATTTGATTTTGAGGGAATGCTAAAAAGAAATAGGAAAGCTGACCTCCAAGACAGCATTGATATTCTAAGGCTTAACCTTTTTTCTGTGAAGAAAGCCATTTCTGAACGCAAACATCTATATTGAAAAAATTTGATATAAGAAGAAAAAGACAGTAGCCTGCAGTAGGTAATCTTCTTCTTTGATCCTTAGCCGCCAGCCATCACGCCTGGTGTCGTCTTGTAGGGCAGCAACAAACTGCTTCCACTTTGTTCGTTCTGCGGCCATCCTTCATATAGTGCCCCAGCAGTGGTTCATTCTTTGCATCTCAGCCTCTACAGTTCTCCGCCAAGTTGTTTTTGGTCGGCCTCTCTTTCACTTTCCTTCGGGGGTCCATTGCATAGCTGTTCTTGTGATGGCATTGTGGTCTCTTCTGAGGACATGGCCAACCCAGCTCCAGTGTATGCCAGCTATGATGGTGTGCATGTCCTCCTGGTTACTCCGAATAAGCAGTTCTTGGTTGCTGATGGTATTCTGCCAAAAGATTCAGAGAATTTTCCTTAGGCAGATTGTGTGGAAGGAGGACAGTTTCGGAGAATTTTCCTTAGGCAGATTGTGTGGAAGGAGGCCAGTTTCTGAGAATTTTCCTTAGGCAGATTGTGTGGAAGGAGGACAGTTTCGACATTTCCTTCTCTGTTACTCTCCAGCATTCTGCACCATAGAGAAGCACAGAAAGTACACAGCTCTCATGTAATCTTAATTTGATGTTTGTGTTGTACTGGGAAGACTTCCAGATGTTGTTGAGACTAGCAAAGGCTGTTCTCGCTTTATTCATTCTGTTCTTGATGACTTTGCTTGTTCTGCTGTCTGATGTTACTATGCATCTTATGTATGTAAATGTGTTTGTCTGTTCCAGCTTCTGGTTCCTTATTGTTAGGGGCTCAGGACTACCCACATTGAGTGTCATGGCCTCTGTCTTCCTTAGACTGATGTTCAGACCCACCTGCTGGCTTACTTATTCAGTCTATCTGTTTTTTCTTGGACATGTTGATGTGAATGTGCGAGTAGTGCTATGTCATCTGCATATTCCAGATCTTCCAGTGTAGAAAACATTGTCCATCTAATTCCTCTTGGACTGCCCTCTGTTGTCTGGCTCATCACCCAGTCTATGACTGTCAAAAATAAAATTGTTGATAAGGGGCATCCCTGTCATACTCCTGTCTTCACCTCAAAAGTTAGATTGCACAACCCAACACTGCGTGTTAAGTTAGCATGGAGGCTTTTTTATGATGGAAACAATGCAGCTAGGAATTCCATAAGCCCTCATTTTCCATAGGCTGTCCCTGTGTATGCAAAAGCCTTTTCAGAATCAACAAAGTTAATGTATAGCTGTCTCTGCCATTATGAGCACTGCTCTGTATTGTTCCGGCGGGTGAATATATCATCCATACATCTTCAGTTCTTTCTGAATCCAGCTTATTCTTTCCTCAGTTTATGGTCTACTGCTTTTGAAATTCTCTGGGTAATTATCCTGCCTAGTATTTTACTGGGAACTGAGAGGAGAGTAATTCCTCTCCAGCTGTTGCAGTCATCAAGGTCACCCATCTTGGGCAATTTGACAATTATTCCTTTACGTCACTCTGTTGGTGTTGTCTCTGTTTTCCAGACCTGTGCAAATAGTGGTTCTAAAAGTTCTGCTGCTAGTTCATGATGTGCCTTGCATAACTCAGCATTTAAATTGTCGTGACCAGGAGCTTTTCTATTCTTTAACCCTTTGATTTTTTTTTTTTTTTTTTTTCTCCTTAACCAGCGGCACTTAGGCTTTCAGCCCTTCAGCCCAATGACATGTCATTGCGAGGCTGGGGAACCTGAGGACTTTCCTTCCAACCCGGTCAGGAGCTTCGCTCCTTCCCATCCACAGAGGGTTTATCACAGGAGCCGTTCAGGCTATTCAGTCAAATTTCCGGCCGTAAACATTTCTTCAAACGCCGACGCCCGGGTTTGAACCATGAACACCTGGTCGCCAGTACAACGCCGAAGCCATTACACCAGCGCGGCTCCCTTAACCCTTTGATAGCTGTGATGATTTCTTCTCTTCGTGGAATGTCTGTACTTATGTCTAGATCATTTTGAGCCTCAGAAATAATCAGCTGCGTCTCTGGTGGTTCCTTATTCAGTGTTTCTCTGAAGTGCTCTGCACATCTTGTTTCCTGCCCCTGTGCTGTAGTGATGAGATTTCCTTGCTTGTCTCTTACTAATGTAATATTGTTTGCACCTCGTTTTCCGCTGATGATTTTAGTTATACTGTGCTTTGTTCATTTCTCAGTGCTGCCTCTTCTGCCTGTCTTGCAAGAAAATTCCTTTTGTTGGCTCGGGTTTGGCGTTTAACTTCCTTCAAACACTTTGATTGCATGTTTTGCCCGAGAGCCTTGTGCTCTTTGGGTTACCTCTACACTCTGTTTACGGGGTAGAAGAGGTTCCGATTAAGAAAGAAGAAAGTCTCTTACTAACGTAATATTGTGTGCACCCAGTTTTCCGCTGATAGCTTTAGTTATTTCATATACTGTGGTTGGTACTTGTGTGATATTTCACCGCTAAAATAAAATTTTCCAAATTTATTACCAAAACTGACAACCGTACTTTTTCTTGACTGGAAAAGGTTGATTTCACATTGTGATTTGGGAGGGTAAGTTCGTTGTGCATTCATAGTTGACACGCTTACGACAGACCCCCCCTCCACACCCCCCCCCGACCCCCCCCCCCCCCCCCCCCCCCCCCCCCCCCCCCCCCCCCCGGTATTTTAAGTTTATAAGCAATAAAACGGTATTGAATTGGGACCTTAGATGCATCAACAGTGATCCACTACCGCGATAAGTTACCGGGTTTCTGGTTCAAAGCTTGGTAGTCTAACCAGCTGTAAATGGGTACCTGACTCTGATCTTGAGTTAGAGAAGGCAACAGCAACGAGGACGGGAACAGGTGTCATGCATCAGTCTAACCAGCTGTAAATGGGTACCTGAATCTGATCTTGAGTTAGAGAAGGCAACAGCAACGAGGACGGGAACAGGTGTCACGCATCAGTCTAACCAGCTGTAAATGGGTACCTGACTCTGATAGGGACTTGAAAGCTGATGATGATGATGATTACTATGACTAGCAATTCCCTAGACTTAAGGGTCTTTTATATTTGGACATGCGCCCTAATATAACCGACTAGATTGAACGGGACGCGCCTCGCCAAAACGAGACAAAACTTAAAAAAAAAAACCTCACCGCTGGGTGTGGAGGGCTGGGTGGAGAGGGCTGGGTGGGAAGTTGGTCCCCCTCCCTCACTATGCACTGATCCTTGTCAAATATTTACCTAATCAGAGCGGATTAACGTAGTAGCAAAAGTAGCATTTGCTACGAGTCCCGCGCTTTTAGGGCCCCGCGCCAATAAATATGTACATCATTTTTTGGTCATTTTCTAATACGAGCGTTAAACCAATGATCTTGTGATGTATGCCATCTTTAGCGCCTTTTCATTTGATGTCACGAAATTGTGAGAGAAAGAGCATAACAGGGTGACTTAGTGTGACTTTATTACTTTTATCTTAACTGTTTGCGGACAGAAGCAGTCATTATCTTTGGATTTTTGTTGAAAGTCTGTACACCTTCTTTTCTGCTTCTACCTACCTGTGGGGTCTCCTTTCTACTGCATTATGTGCTGGCGGTAGTCATAATAAGTCCCATTTGCCCTTTGTGAAATGGTCCGCTTGGGCAGATGCGACAAAAGCACTTTTACACAGCTTTTCTGCAATAAAACAAGTCTTGGATGATATTTCAGATAACAATGATCAGAAGGCAGAGTGTCGTCAACAGGCTCGTTGTCTACTTTCAACCATGATGAAGTTAGAAACAGGAATAATGATCATACTGTGGGATCAAGTATTACACCGTTTTCAAATGACCAGTGCTTCTTTGCAATCTTCTGACCAAGATTTGAATACGGCTTGTGCACTCTATGAATCCCTGCGGGGGTATATTCAAGCTATGCAGTCTACTTTTGCAGACATAGAGCAAAAGGCCAAGGATGTGACTGAGTGTGAACATTATCAAGAACAAACTCGAAGGAAACACAAACGAAATCGAGAGTATGATGATTTCAGTGGTTCCAGCACAATTGATGAATCTCAAACGCCTTCTCAGCAGTTTAAAAGCCGAACATTTCTTGTCCTTATTGATAGCTTGCTACCTTGTCAAAACGCCAGAAAGCTTATCAAAAGTTGAATGATGTATTTGGATTCCTTCGTCAGTTACAGTCGTTTACAAAATACATAGAGAAACATTATCCACGCAACACCTGGACCCATGCATACACAGATGGATCAGAAACAAATGCAACAGAAAATGGAGGTGGGGGCGTCTTTCTGACCTTAAGCACTGGTGCAGAAAAAATGCTGTCAGTGGCGACAGGACGATTCTCCAACAACTTCAGAGCAGAGGCAGAGGCCCTGAAAACTGTAGCAGAGGTTATATTGACAGAAGAAAGCGCAGAGAGAAGGGTTGCTTTCTTTTCTGATGCACAGTCAGTAATTGCGGCATTGAAAAGCCAAAATAATACAGACCTGGATGATCTCAGAGTATGCTATAACCAGCTCCCCTCCTGGCTGCCTTTACCTTTCAGAGCAGAGTCAGGTATCCATCCACTTACAGCTGGGTAGATTGTAGCGTGACGCCACCATGTCTCCAGCCCACTACCTTTGTCGAGAGAAGCCTGCGCTGAAACCATGGACGCCCTCATAAATGGTTGCTTGTCTAAAATAGAAGGATTGTAGTGGTATGACAAGATCACTAATGTGCAACTGATGACACGAACCAGGCAAGTGCCAGAAGAACGAGACATGAGAAGAAGACGCTGAAGATGGATAGGATACACACTGAGCAAACTTGCTTATAGCTTTACCAGGCAGTCCTTGGTCTGGAACCCCCAGGGTAAGAGAGGCAGAGGAAGACCAAGGAATACACGGAGAAGAGAACTGATGACAGACAAGAAGAGGATAAAGAAATTATGGAACGACCTTGAGCTGATGGCACAGGACAGGAAGACTTGGTATAAAGCAAATGCTCCTTAGGGACTTGAAAGCTGATGATGATGATGATGACTAGGTTGAACGGAACGCGCCCCGCCAAGATGAGGCAAAAATTTTACATTAAAAAAAATAAATACATAATAATACTAACCCACAACCCCTACCTGTTAATTGGACTAATCCCGCACAGGCGGAAAAAAAAAAGAAAAAATTGTAAGGAAAGAGTACGGTTGTCAGTTTTGGTAATAAATTTGGAAAATTTTATTTTAGCGGTGAAATATCACACAAGTACCCTGTGGTTTGTTCATTTCTCAGTGCTGCCTCTTCTGCCTGTCTTGCAAGATCATCCAGAGATTTTCTTTTGGCTCGGGTTTGAAGTATTACTTCCTTGTCCAGCTGCCTGTATTGTTCGCTTTATATTTCCTTTAACCTGGGATACTTTGCTTCTATTTCTTTCTTTTCATCTTCCTCGTTCATCCTGAAAAGGACGTTGGTTGCGTTGTGTCCATTTACAGTGAAGCTGCGGTATTTGCACCTTTCGGCCGACACATCCGACTTCTGCACGGCATTTTTTGGTACCGAGTTTGCCTTCCCTCTTTGAACCCTACTCCTCAGCCAGACTGCAGTGATGCAGCCCTGTTTCCAGGATCACCACGTACAGGTGGAGTAGGGTCTTGGTCAGCTCTGGTTCGCTGACCCTGACACAGGCAGTCAAGCTATGGGTCACTTACTGCATTCATCACTTTTGATGCTCTTGGCCTGGCCTAGTTTGACTGTCACCAATTTTTCAAGGTCTGATCCATCACAATTAAAGCCCAGCCAGTGTGATAGGTCATGATGTTATTCTGTACCTTTCAACATCAAGGAACGGGAAAGGATAGGTACATATCAAAAACTGGGTTGTTCTTGTGAGTTGAAAACTATATTCTCTGCATTCATGTCTGGCTTATTCCTCGCCGCCCCTCCACACAAAACCAAACCAAAAAAAAAACAGTGTAGCAGTGAATAAAGAGCAAGGCATAAAAGATATCAAGAAAATATAGAGGAGACGGCAAAGAATATGGAATTGCAATTGCTTGCTGACTGCTGCTGGATGTTTGAAAAGGAGTGGCAGAATATGGGCATCGAAGAAAGGCAACATTATATAGTTTTGGGGGCCAAAAAAAAAAAAGGCAGTTTCACTACGATGATAACTGATTGTATAACATAAATAGAATAAGACGAGTTTGTATTATTTTACATTCTTAACTTATTTCTTTGCATTTTTAACTTTTACAGATGAGAAGCCTGTATGTATAGATATCTCACATTGCACAGGAATTTATAACAATTATGAATCAATTTATCATATTTTACCAAAGAGATAGAAGAAAAAGATGACAATTTATGAAACCAGTACAGTTAAATTGTGAAATATCACCTGTTAAAAATCATTCACTGTTGATAAAGTTCTTCTTTGTACACTCTGACTTCTATTTGAATGTTTTCAAAGAAAGCAGTAGTTAGTTTGAGGCTATGATAAAGTTCAAAGGTGTGCAAATTAAGTAACAGGTGTAAGAATTTATGGGAAGATACTAAAGGTAAAGGTAAGTCCATAGCACATACTGATGTAGGGGAGTGAAGTGTTGGAGACTTCATTATACTAGGTCCAGCATCGAGAGGTGGGGGTGATCAGTTCGCTTACTCGCTGCCATTTTCTTCCCTAACAAGAGCAGAGTCTGGTACCCATTTACAGCTGGGTAGACTGGAGCATGACGCCTCCGTACTGGAACAGCTTAAAACTTTCTCACGTCTGGGACACATAATAAAGGTGTATGACAGATAGAGAAGTCAAGAGTTAAATTTGAATGGTCAAAACTGTATTAACATTAGACAGACATAATAGCACATAAAGTAAAAATGAGTAACATTAGACAGACATAATAGCACATAAAGTAAAAATGAGTAACATTAGACAGACATAATAGCACATAAAGTAAAAATGAGAGTCATCAAGTTTTATATTTACTCTTCACTGTTTTTGAGTGCAGAAAGTGTAGATAAAATGTAGAATGGGGCACGTATTGTGGAAACATAAGATAACAAATAAAGGATCATAGAAAAACTAAATTTGAAACGGAAATTAATGAAATAGATCAGTGTTAGATGAATACAATATTTTAGACATGTCATTAAGAGACATAAAACTTTTCCTAAAGACCAAAGTATACGGAAAACCTGAAGGCAAATGGACAAGGTGATGACAGCACTATAATTGAGAAGATAACATAAATATTGACAGAAAACAGTGTGTACTGTCAAGCCAGAAAAGCCAGAAATTGTTCGTGAGCCATTAAAGCGGTCCTTCAGTGGGTATATGGCATTTCATCTGATCTTTATGACATGCCCTAGAGCAAAGACAAGAAGTTGGTAAAGAATGAATTAAAGCAGGAACATATTTGCTTTGGGGGGGGGGGGGAAAGAAGAGAAGTGTGTGGCAAACCAGATCTAGGCTGTGTTGGCATAAACTTTAAATAACGTTTTGTGCACAAGTTGGTTGTATGTAAAGTAATTTTGCAGTGTACATGTTTTTTATCATCATCAGCTGTCATTTCCACAATGAATGTGGGATCTCCAATGTCTTCTATCTTTTGACTTGATAGTGCACACTGAAATACTCTTTCCTTTCCATCTCTTGTCTTATCTTCCCATTTATAGTGTTATCTTCCTCTTGCACGTTTACCTTTAACTCTTCCTTCCATTATGGTCTTAGCAAGGTGTTATGTCTTTTATATGGCCAAAATATTTTAGCTGTCTAATTTTGACTTAAGCAAGGTGTGTTATGTCTTTTATATGGCCAAAATATTTTAGCTGTCTAATTTTGACTTAAGCAAGGTGTTATGTCATTTATATAGCCAAAATATTTTAGCTGTCTAATTTTGACTTAAGCAAGGTGTTATGTCTTTTATATGGCCAAAATATTTTAGCTGTCTAATTTTGACTTAAGCAAGGTGTTATGTCATTTATATAGCCAAAATATTTTAGCTGTCTAATTTTGATCTCCTTCATTAATTCTCTTTTAATTCTTATGTTTTCTACTACCTCTTTATTTGTTTTCCTTTCTTTCCATTAGATGTGTCCCATTCTTCTAATATCCACATCTCGAGGGCCTAAATTCTTTTTTCCAATTGCTTGTTCACTGCCGATGTTTCTACACCAAAGAGTAATGAAGAATATATATAACATTTGATGATTTTCATTTTTTAACCTTTGAGTTACCGGTAATTGTTTAAATGGCAGTATTTGTCTCATGTTGTTGAATGTAGCTTTGGCCACTCCTATTCTCTTCTTGATTTCTGTTTCACATCTACCATCTTCTGTTATTATATGACTGAGCAAAGAGAAACACGTGGCTTGTTTCATAAATGTTTCCATTAATCCTTATTTTAAATATTGGCTTATCGTCTGCTATGCTGATTATCATAGTTTTCATTTTCTCAATGTTAGTGTCCAATTGATATTCATGACTTATGCTATTTACTTGCTTCATTAGTTTTTAATTTACTTCAAATAACTTAAGGCCCTGTCCAGCCCAACCATTGCATATTTTTGGCTTTTAATAAGGCCATTTGATTCCTCACATTTTCCTGTGAGCTTTTGTTGTATCTGTTGTGCAGGTCCTTCATATTTCCTTGTGATGCAGCTTCCTCTGCCACCCTTGACAACTCTTCCGTATATTTCTCTGTCTCTGCTGATGTTTCTTCTTCTTCTTGATTTGCTTCTAAATATATTTCATGAGCCTCGGATGTGGAGCTTTTGCTTCAGTTTAAATCTGCTTTCTTGTTTTTTTCTTTCTCATATCTTATTGATGTTTTCTGTTCTTACACCATGTAATGTTGATCTAACCTTCTTGTTTATGCATATATGATCACTCTGATTTTCTGTCCTGTTGATGTCCATGTTGCTTTATGTATTCTTTTATGTGGGAACATGCATCTTCCCATAGCAAGTTGATTTGAAGCACAGATGATTATGAATATTTTTCCATATTTGTTCATTGTTCCCAGTGCATGTTTTCCGGTGATCGCTTCAAAGCCATTAAAATCTATTCCTATCTTTGCATTTGGGGCATCAATCAGATTGTGATATCTTTTCTTTTTTTTTGTCATTAGCTGGTGCATGACATTGGATGACATGTATCTTTATTAGTAGTGTATTATAGATGACCTTACTTGCTGCCACATATGTATACCTCAGTCAGAATTATTCTGGAATAGTGTGATGACTACGTTATATGTCTAGGGTATGTGTATGATGAAGTGTAAGTCATAACAACAACAGACAGATAAACAATTTAATTTATTCCACCACACTTGACAACACTATGACACTCACATACATAAAACACTCTACGAGGATATCTTAAAGGAGTCACTGATAACTTTTCAAATAACAATATGTATTCAGTGCTGTCATGAATGTATATGTGTCCTGATTTAAATACAAAGGGAACCAGGAATCACAATCAATTTTAATTACAAGTTATATGTACAGAATTTATTAATATGAATCTTGTAGTGACATATATTATTAATAGTATCCTATGTGTGTCAGTTGTGTAGTAGTAATATGAGGTAATACTGGTTTTGTTTTGTTCAAGCTCTGTTGGTATTGGTCATCATGACTTCAATAGTTTGTTTCTATTGGAACTAGTATTGGAGATGTTCTCAGTTCCTGGTATTAAAACAATTAAATTCCCCTCTTAATTTTATTTTACAATGTCATTTTAAGATGGGGTACATAATGTTGAGCTCCATGGCCACACTCTCTTATCTTTCGTGATGACTGCAGTAAAAGACTCCTCTGCTCGATTACTTTAATGAGTTCTGGAGTCACCCCACTGGTTGCTATATGGACCAAGGAGTATGCTGTCCGCCTCTGGCTTCAGCAAAGCTCTGACCAGGTGCTGCTCAATAACTTTAAGACCACGGTCCCTGAAACAAGAAGGTTGTACCTTCTACGTCAGAACTAATTTATACTCTATTTCTACACTGAGCACAATACATCACAAACATTGAGTTCAGAGCGTTAGGCCAACTGTCAGCTTCATCTGAAATACTTTATACCAGTATTTTCCTCCCTAATGGTTACTACGCCTCTGCAATTCCAGCATTATTTCTTTCTAGTCAATAATCTAGGTGTCAGTGTACTGTTTGGTCATTCCATGCAGTTTTACTTTCCTCCGACACCTTCTGTTCAGGCTGGAGCACTATAGGCTTTACATCATGTTCGCTACTGAACTACACATATATACAGACATAATTTATCAATTTACATTCAATTTTCATTAAAAGATATTGAATATTTCAAGCTTACCACAATTCATGGAAATAAAAAACAGTTTCGTTGACTGGCAATGAATATAGCACAACTCCGATCTGCCGATGTCCCAGGCTTTATTTTATAAAAAATATACACTGGTGCTCAACGCACTGCTTCTTAGTAGGTTTATTACAAGATGTGGCAATGAACAGACGCTCTGAATTGAGTATATTCGCAGCTCTACCCAATCAAACCATGTCTACACATCTTTTCAAAAAAGTACTCCTTTTCACGTTTCCCCTGACAACACAAGATAGTATTTATAGCCCGACCAATCGTGTTTAGTCTTATATTTGTTGCGCTCCAATCAAATAGGAGTTAACATGGTAGGCTATTTCCGTAACGTAATGTTTTTTCAAACACGTTATAAAAAAATTTTATGAGCAGAAATGATTTCATGCTGTCAGGCACCCCCACTATTTTATTTTGGCCATAACTTGGTAATTCCTAGACTATTTGCGTAACGTTTTACATATTCTTTGTCAGCAAACCCTAAGGAACCCAAATATACGAATTTAATGGAGCCAATATGCATTTTCTTCTAGGATAGTCGTGCTGTTACTACCTTCTCACTTCCAAACTTGAGGGTGTCTGGGTACTGTCATGTTTTCAAACGTAAACCGGTATAATGTCATAATTCCCAATAAGCGTTTTTCAGGATTTTAAAACCTAACTCTGGTATGGGTAGGGTTTTTATCACTGTCGATTTGAAATAAAGTTAGTGCATGTGGCCTTACACGCGTGATGGCAGCAATTGTGTATCGCGCGACGCGTGTTTAGTATTGCATGCTTCCTGCCTTCATTCGCCCCTCTCTCTCTCCTGCTTTATCTGTCTGTTAGTTACGCCGTGTATGGAATGAATGAAATATTAAATCTAGGTCATTGATCAGCTTGCGTATCTCAAGGTTTTTCCAAGAAATACAGTACACGTTTCATTGAAGAAAGCGGGTAATAATACAGTAGGCTTTTACTATCAACGTGAAAGCGTTACAATTTGCAGACGAAGGAGAACACAGGGGGATTTTGCGTACAGTCATTGTGACAGCACTGTTCTTTACCATTCTTCTTTCCTTTTATTAAATTTATTTGTTAGGCTTTGCATTTACGTTTTAATTTATATATGTGGATTAGAATATTCCACGACATCATCCTTAGTGCTTTCTGCACTTCCTTTGATTGAATTGGAGCCACACATACTGTGTACACTTTCTTCCTCATGTCCTGAGGATAATGCCATTTCTCCTATGTTTATTTTGTCCCTTTCTATCTTGTTTCGCAGAGTCCAAGATTGTCCTTTAAATGCGTTAGAGCCACACTTACGGTGTGCACTTTCTTCCTCATGTCCTGAGGATAATGCCATTTCTCCTATGTCTTCTGTTTTGGATGGATGAGTTGAATTATTTTCTTTAGTTGACTTGTCCATATTGTTGTTGAGGTTTTTTTTAACTTAAACGTTTCTACAGAATAAAGTAGCTGGTCCCATGCCCAGCATTCTTTTGCAACCTTTTATGACATGCCTGGCAGGTTACAGTGTTACTGTTGACAAGACAAGAGAAGGCCTTTTTCCCTCAAATTTTTGATTGCATGGATTGATCACCAGGCAAATTTTTTACATGCCTCTGAACCAAGTAGTGGTCTTTCTTTGAAACTCTTATAAGAGCAGCACAGTGAAGTATTAAATTGAGAACTGGATTAACTACCAGCAAGTCATCATCAGCCTTGGCATAGAGTGTAGAACTTGGGGCAGTGGGAAAGCAGAACTGGAAATTAATCAACTGATACATGATCATGCCCAGGATAATGATGCCATTGTGCGTACTGATGGGTCTGGGATCCATGATGAGAGATAAAGTTAGGGCTTCTCTGCCAGGATTAAGGGCAGAATCATTGCCGAACATAGCAGGGCTTACTAGATAACAACTTCCAGCATGAGAATGGAGGTAAAGGCAGCTACTGCAGCCTTAAGGTGGCAAATTGAAACTTCATTAACAAAGGCAGTCATTGGTTCAGACTCCCAGTACCTTGCTTTGAAAGGTTAAAAATGGTAAGCTAAGACATGAATGGGAAATTTCCATAGAAGCTTTGAATCTGCAGGAGCTGGTGTGGATCTACTGACCTGGTCATGCAGGGGTACGCAGTAATGAGAGAGCTTAGAGACTAGCATCAAGAGCACCCACAGTGGGGACACTGGATATGGATAAGGGAGAGATGTGAAGGAGTGTTTTTGGGTTTATTTGCTTGTATGAATGATCCTGTGCTCCAGTGGGAGCTTAATTGGTATGTGAGTGGTGTATGCTTGCACTGTGATATTTTTGCCACAAGCAATGTTGTGAGCTGGAATTAAGCCAAGCTGCAAGCTATATACAGTTGAATGATGCTCAGTGAAGTGTGTAAGAGTTTCACATGTTTTTGTGAACATAAATGGAATGAGAAAAATGGACAGGGATGTGTGTTGGTAGACACTAGCGAGTAGCGTAGAGGAAGAGGGGTGGATGGCTAGAGAAGAGAAGTGTGCAATCAGAGGGCAAGTAATGTTCTGAAGCGGATTTATTTATGGAGTAGTTTGTTGATGTAGTTTTTCTGATGGATTTGATATGTCTCCGGTGATCATAATGGCCCTACGCTCATTGTTACTTGTTTTGCTATATAAATCTATGGAGATTGAACTAGCCGTCGGAGTTCTTTTACTATCCGTCACACTGAGAAAAATTAATGATCACCTGTTAGAGAATGATGCTGTAACAGATGAATCATCAGTGTTAAGACTGTTGGAATTTGGCATCAAACATAAGGCTAGCAGAGATGGACGTATGAGAGGATGCATCTGTCAAGTGGTTGTTGTTGTTTAACTAGGGCTGCTGAGCTTCTCACTCTTTAGTGGCCAGTACCAAGTTGAAGACTCCTTGGTATACACTGTAGATCTAGGCTTTTCTTGTGGCTTTTCTGCCATTCCGAAACGTGTTGAGCTGAAATCTCGAGCTACAGTTTCTCCAGTTTGGCTTGCATTTAAAGGATCGTCACGTCTGGTCCTAAGCTAGGAGTAAGAAGTGCATGGCATACTGTGCATTCCCTGCCATCCAAGGGGGCTCTCCAACTATGCAGAGCTAAAATACTATACAGGGTTCTCAACAAGTTTCACCACAGGGGGAATCCCTGGAAGTGTGTGGATGATTTGGGAATGACATGTCAAGACAGATAAATTTAGATATTTATGTAACATTGTAGTCTTATGAATTATCAGAGCTTCCTTGACCTCAATGTTTTAATATGTTTTTTTTTCAGCAAAAGAATATAAGGTGCCCAGCCAATGCATGTATTGAAATTCTCAGCTTTGGTAAGTGTTTATGGATTCAGTTAGTTAGTAGCCCCCCCTTTCAGTCATAACTGACTATGGGAATGCGCCACTGACGTGATAGCCCTCAGCGGGTTTTTTTTTTTTTTGGCCTGCTGTTCCTTTCGGCGTGTTCTTTTCTCTTCTGCCTGTTGTGAGAGCTTCATTTTCGCCCAATTTGAGTTAGAGCTGTAGGGAGCATCGCTATTTGGTGCGATCTGCAGCTTCATCCTCCCTGTTTGCTGGATTTATGTCCAGTGCCTTCATGTCTTCAGTGCCTATGCCGGTCCCAAGCCCGGATGAAAAAGGAGGAGGGCGGCCTGCATGGAGGCCGTAAGGAGGCAGCCCCTCCACCATGCAAAGGCACAACAGGCCAATCACCTGTTTGCTTTAAATCACGATTACGAGCAATACAAGAGAGAAAACTGGACTGATTCTAAAGGCGACAAACTGCAACGGACTACGACTTATAGAACTTGGAACACAAGAAGTATAAATGGGAAGGAAGAGGAGCTGGTATAAGAGATGAGGAAAGCAAAACTAGAAATCCTGGCTATAACAGAAACAAAGAAAAAAGGACAAGGAGTCATGGATCTCGATGGCAACATGCTGCTCTACAGTGGTGTACCCATATCTGAAAGAGCTAAAGGGGGCGTGGGCTGCATTGTGGCCCAATTAAGATGGTTTGGCCATGTCTGCAGAATGGGAGAAGATCGGATACCACGACAAGCATGGGAAACAAAGAGCCAAGGATCCAGACCCCGAGGACAACCCAGAGTCCGCTGGGAGGACAACATTAGACAATCTTTGAAGGACCGAGGACTAGAATGGAACCAGGCCAGAAGGAAGACAGCCGATAGGATAGTCTGGCGCTCTCTCTTCCAAACCTCTACACCTCACGGTAGAAGGGGAACGACTAAGTAAGTAAGTAAGTAAGTAAGCCTTCATGTCTCTCTCACACAAATCTTTGAGCCTCAGCTGCGGTGACTTGACCGTCTCTTTGCCATCTGCCAGTTGCTCGTAGACAGTATCTTTGGGGATGCAACTATCTTCCATGCGGTGGTCATAGCCAAGCCAGTGCAGTTGTGGATTCAAGGGTGATTGCATTCAAACTGAAAAACAATGATGGGTTAAATGCCTATGTGGGACCCAAAGATGCAGCAATAGAGAATGCAGTCGGCGACCCATAGCTTGACTGCTTGCGTCAGGGTCAGCGAACCAGAGCTGACCAAGACCCTACTCCACCTTTACGTGGTGGTCCTGGGAACAGGCTGCATTGCATCACTGCAGTCTGGCTGAGAGAGTAGGGATCGAAGAGGGAAGGCAAACCTGGTCCCAAAAAATGCCGTGCTGAAGTCAGATGTGTCGGCCGAAAGGCGCAGATATCGCAGTTCCTGTGTAAACAGACACAATGCAACCAACGTCCTTTTCAGGATGAGTGAGGAAGGAAGAAGAAATGCCTGTGTGTCCAGTCAGGGTTCACTGTTGTGGCAAGCTCATGGTGCTGTTCAGATAGTCCCTGATTCAAGTCTGCAGTTTGCCTTTAACGTCTGTTACCTTTATGCTGTCTAGCATGCTGATTTGTTTCTTTCATTCTTATGAGTGTCCGCCATGTACGTATTTTTTGTTAATTATTTACTTGCACAAACTAATGGTCCAATCGATTCAACTGAAGCTTGGCAACCAATCAAAATTAAGATTAAACATGATCATTTTCAAAATTCGAATATTTTAACCACATCTTGAGCTACAAGTTGATAAAGTTGATAGGCGATCATTGCTGATGTTTACATTTCAGAAGTTGAATTCACAGCTGCAGGGTTGTGGGTTACGTTGAAATATTTGGGTGGGTTGCGGGTTACGTTGAAATATTTGGGTGGGTTGCATTGTGGCAAAAAACCAAAAAGATAGTATCAAGGTATGGAACTTTGTCTCGGAGCGCAGTATGGTTGTCAACCTTGTCAAACAAATGAGGAAAAACACCAAAGAAATACATCAAGGAAAAGCATATACAAATAGTCATAAAATTTAAGAAGATGCTACAAGGATGATAGCCCGTTAGAATTTTAACTCTAGGTTTAGCCCACAGCCCCGTTAAGAGAACAGATGATGGCCCAAAGAGTTATAGATACATAGGGTTGAGTCTAGGAGGTTTCTTTCTTTCTCGTAAATGTATGAACAGAGTTGGATAATCTGATTTAGCCTAAGAAAAAGAAACTCTAGCAGTTGTAACAAATTCTGCAGATTAAAAAATTAAGACAGCAAATGGGTGACAATATACACCGGTAAAATAACACTCTGACCTGCGTACACTCATTCATTCAGCCATGGCCATGTGCTCACATTTATACTTACAACTTTGCTCGCTGCCTCTGGGAACATAATAAATTCTAGGACCTTCACACAGACCCGAAAATGCAGTCATCGACCAAGAAATCCCCAGTTCCAAAAGACGTACTGAACTCTCCGTCTCAGGGAACGATTCCTTGGGTGTTCTAATTTTTCGAATGTCTGATTAAGTCACATAAATTTTGTCCAGGCACGAAAGTTAGCAGAGCACAATGTCATTAGCTTTGGTTTCTAGAATTTAAGGAATGTCAGATCGGTGTCCATTTTCAGGAAGGTACTATACTTGGTCACCACAATACTAGGCAAAAACTCTCTGTCGGGATGTTAATGTTATTTCTTGTAATATTCACGCCGCCAGGCAGAAAATTTACGTAGAGTTTATGAAAGAATTTAAGATCTGGCGCAAAGGCCCCGTATTGATCATTACAGTCTTTGAAACCCGTTAGTGGGATATAGTATTTCTGTCTAACTCTGTTGGCATATGCACTGTCAGACCAGTGTTACTTGAGAAACCCACGTGGTTCAAAATAAGGACTGTCTATTTCTTCACAAATATGAAACTCTTATTAAACGCCGGTAAAGTTCGGGTCACCCCAGTATTTCCTGAATAAAAGGAAAAGCACATATAAATCATTTACATATTATGTACTCAATATAACTTACATTTTAAACAGCAAGCCGACCGCTTGACTTATTATTTAAACTTCCGGTGATATAAGTTATATTTAAATCAATCATCAGGAATTAGGAATATCTGCGTATTCCGTCAATATTCACTGATGTCGCATCTAGCATTTATGAGTTAGTTTAGAAAAAAATACTCGACTGAGTAGTTAGCAGTTAAATTAAATTCATTATAGCTACATGTTTGTTACGCTAGAAATATAATTTATTCTGCTTTCCACTGTATGCGTCACTAGAAAAATAATACAAACTATAAATTAGTTGCTCTGCACCAAATCTAACTATGGGAATAGCTAAGCGATTAAACACTTTAACCCTACACACAATACTAGATATATAATATTAATATACCTCGACACAGAATTACTAAGAACTAAACCACTTCGACCAAACTAAAGGCCATCTCTATTAACAGAGATATTTAGAAATCGAACCAAGGCTTGTTCTAGTCTAACTGCGAATTACTGAGTGCCTGAAATCAGGTTTGCAACTCTAGTTATATCTATGAAACGGACAAAGAATCCCACTGTTTCGAAACCACGAAACAGCGCCCGTCTCTCCCCTTCTCTAACACCCTACGTCAGCTTCCCTCATGTCGTAACAGCCATCAGTGACCGAGAGCGCGCGTGAGTTGCAAATCTCAGACAGCTTGTCTGCGGTGCGGAGCGATTTTTTTTCACGCTAAGCCGGAGCTATTCTGACGGCGACTCTGGACTGACACTTATACTACTTCGCACCTCACCCTGACCGGGGCCCACAATGAGCCGTGTCAGCTGGGATTTCCAGACAAATGTCTGAAACTACGACTCTAAGGTGTAAATATTCGCTCCTACTTAAGCGTTCGGCCGATGCAACTCGTTGTTGACCGGTGAAAAATGCAGACGGATGTCGGCTCTCTCCTAGCATTCTCACGCGTTTACGTCGAGAATCTAACTCAGGAGTGTCGTGTCATCTGAAGGTGCAGACCCAAGTCGGCTTGATGTCTGAGATAGCTGCAACTAATTGCCCTTCTCGTCTGACTGACATCTAAGTAATAGAATTACGTATCCCATTATGAGAAAAAAACAAGGTAAAGTTTGAGAATACTGAAGAAAATATTTTTCGCAACCGAGTGATGCGAAAAATACAGGAAAAAACAACAAGAGCTAAAAACACAACAGGACAAATGGAGAAATATAGAGAATATGTGACACTCAGAACAGAAGCAAAGAACAAGGTGCTAGCAGCAAAACAGAAGTCCTGGGAAGAATTTGGAGAAAAGCTAGAAAAAGATGCTCAAGAAAACCAGAAATTGTTCTATAAGACCCTAAAGAACACGAGGAAGGAAAAACAATGCCCTCTCAAATTTATAAAGGACAAGCAAGGCAAATTGCTTACTACCCTGAAGGAAGTAATGGAAAGAATATTTCTCAGAACTCCTGGATGGTGAGCATGGTAAAGCATCAGAAATGATAACCACTAGCTCAGAAGAGAAAACCAATGATGGTGAAGATGACATAATGATGGAAGAACTGAAGGCAGCACTGGAGAAAATCAAGATGGGCAAAGCAGCAGGGCATGATGGTATAACACCAGAAATGGTTAAGTACATGGGAGCATCAGGCGACCTATTACTCTTAAGGGTCCTACAGGCAGCGTGGTGCAACAAGACCATACCAAAGGATTGGGGGACTGCCATGATAACACCAATTTTCAAAAAGGGTGACAATCGACAACGTGGAAACCATAGAGGCAAATCCCTTCTCAGTGTCCCTGGTAAAATCTACTCTAGAATCCTAGAGCAGAGACTCCAATGCCTAGCTAAGCCACAATTTGATGAGGTCCAGTGCGGATTATGAGCAAACCGAAGTACTCAAGACCTAATCTTCACACTCAGACAGCTGAGTGAAAAGGCCCTTGAGTATAAGAGTGAGATCCATCTTTGTTTCATAGATCTGGAAAAGGCGTTTGACAGGGTCCCCTGGAGCAAACTTTGGGACTGTTTGGCAAGGAAGAACATCCCAGCACCTCTGATTCATGCTATACAGAGCTTCCACAAGTCTTGCAGAAATTATGTGAGGACAGCAAACCTTAAGTCAGAAGAGTTCAGGACCACCACTGGTGTAAGACAAGGTGATATTCTGTCACCTTATCTTTTCATGCTCCTCATGGACGATGTCATTAAGGCATGTAAGGAGATAACAAGAAAGTATTCAGTGAGGTACTGGAAGATGAGACAGGTCTGTATTTCAGAGCTGGCATGTGCTGATGATGTTGCCCTGATTGCTAAATCAGGGGCACATCTCCAATCCAACCTGCAAGTCTGGAAGGAAGAGCTGGAGAAGAGAGGGATGGTCATAAGCAGCTCTAAAACAAAATCCATGGTGATATCACAAGAAGAAAGAAGACATCAGATTACGCTGGGAGAACAGGTCCTGTAGCAAGTCGACCATTTTAAATACCTTGGAGCTATTATAGACCGAAAGGGAGGCATCAAACTCGAAAAGCAGCAGCTGGGAGACTTTTTCAGGCCATAAATCGAGGATTCCTCAGCAAGAGAGAGGTTGGTAAGAAAACGAAGATGGCTGTATACCGCTCTACCTATGTCCCAGTCTTGACATATGGATGCGAGTCATGGGCAATGACTACAACCCATAAAAGCCAGATCCAAACCTCAGAAATGAGGTATTTGAGGAAGGTGGTTGAAGTAACAAGAAGAGACATGGTCCGCAACCAGACGATACGTCAAGGCCTAAAATTCCACCCCATGCAGACCCAAGTAGAACCATAAATGTATTAATGTAGTTTTACGAGGTAACAAGGGATATAACATGTGCTGTACGAGTATGAACGTATTATAGTTTATAATCATAATGTTCATAATTTTGTCGTTCGCTACTTCTTCTTCTCTGATCCTTAGCCGCCGACTGTCAAAGCAGTCAGTGGCCATCACGCCTGGTGGCGTCTTGTAGGGCAGCAACAAACTACATCCACTTTGTGCGGTCGGTGGCCATCCTTTGTACAGTGCCCCAGCTCTGGTTCATCTCGGCCTCCACATTTCTCCAAGTTGTTTATGGTCGGCCTCTCTTTTGCTTTCCTTCGGGGGTCCATAGCATAGCTCACTACAGTAGGTGTAATATTAGTGCCATAAATAAGGACTCTGGTCTCTAGCAACACATAGGACTTCTGCTCTGTGAAGTGGACAAAGGGAAGTGCAGTGGCACTGTAATTTGCATGCAGAGCTTTCACCTGCTGTGCACAAGCAAACAAAAGGTTATCAATATGCTACCTCTAACAAGTAACATTTCTTGATTGTGCTGGTGGTGAAATCTAAATTTATCTATATTTACTGGGCATTATTATTTGTGTCAATCAGTCTCCCCAAGGAGCATAGGCCTTCACCAAACACATGCCAAGTCCTCCTGTTGTGTCCTCTCGGCTCAAGTTCTTTCCATGTCTTCCTCCTCATTTCCTGATACCTACCCTGCTGAAAACACTTGCCATGGAAACCATCTGTCAATATGAAGATATTATCCAATCTTACACAGATGGATCAGCTTTTAAAGCAGCCATAAATGCTGGATATGGGGCCATAATCATCCACCAAATACAGAAGAGTCCATCAAAATTACAGGGCCCTGTGGTAACTGGTGCACAAACTATGGAGAAGTAGTTGCCATCCAGAAAACGTTAACTAGAATCTTTGAACACTTTAAATCAAATGGAATAGAACCAAATGATGTTTTAGTATTCTCAGACTCACAGGCTGCCCTCTTGGCAATAGAAAACTGGAAAACAAACTCAATTAATACTATCGAGAAGGTTCAAGAGATGTGCCACAAAATTATGAACATGTTTCTGGGATATAAATCTAAATGCAATGGATACTTGGCCACATAGACATCACATTGAATGAAGCAGCTGATAAACTAGCAAAGAAGGGAGCAAAAATGCCACAAATTGACCAACCATTTTGTTAACAATAAAACAAATAATCAAAAGCAACTGCAAAGATTAGCTGAACACGTGGGCGCAAGCTAGATCATCAAGGTCACCAAGAGCCGACGCTCACTGATAGTGGATCAAAGACAAGTCAAGTCCTCCCCATTTTCATTTCTGTCTCCAGTTCTCTTCTCCATGGTTTTTTTGTTGTTGTTGGTCAACCACTGCCTCTCTTACCCCTGGGGATTCCAGAACAAGGACTGCCTTGTAATGCTTTATCTTGTTCCACTGGCACTTGTCTGGCACACCATTTCAGTCATTCTGTTCTACCTAAGCATGAATTTTTTAAAGTCTGTAGCTTTATTGTTTTTGTTGTTCTCCATGCCTGGGACCAGAAGACGCAGCAATAGAGACCGCAGTCAGCGACTCATAGCTTGACTGCCTGCGTCAGGACCAGCGAACCAGAGCTGGTCAAGACTGTGCTCCACCTCCACGTGGTGGTCCTGGAAACAGTCTGCAGCAGTGCAGGCTGGCTGAGCGAGCACAGATCGCAATGGAAGGCAAACCCGGTCCTAAAAAATGCCGTGCAGAAGTCGGATGTGTCGACCGAAAGGTGCAGATATCACAGCTACGTTGTAAACAGACACAACGCAACCACCGTCCTTTTCAGGGCGAACGAGGAGGAGGAGGAGGAGGTTCTCCATGCCTCAGAGCCGTGCAATAGAACTGACGACATTTGAGGTGAAGATTCTGATTTTTGTGTTGGACTTGATGTCTCTTGATCTCCATGTGTTTCACAGTGCACTGAAAGCTTCTCTTGCCTTTTGTATTCTTTATTTTGATATCGTTGAGTCCCTCCAACTTTATCTACATTGCTGCCAAGATATGTGCATGATTCATTATCTGTATGGTATAGTTAGTTCAAATAATGAAGTGACTACTCAGTTTTTATGTTAGTGTATTGTTTCTTAAGTGTATTGTTGACTGAAGATGGTACAAATTACGAGAGTGCCATTACTTGCCATTTTCCCTGTGTAGTTCTAATAATTATGATGATGCTTGTCATTTGCTTGCATCCTTGAAACCCCTGTTATGTTCTCTCACCACCACCCCCACGAATTAACATAGAGTGAAGATCAGGTTCCTTTTGAAAAAAGCATAAAAGAAATGACACTTGTCACACTTCACGCACTCATGTCTTGAGTTCATTAGTTTGATTCATATGAACTGACACTTGATTTATGTTACAGCTGTGTTCCCTTTTGATACTGCACTTCTTGAGATAATTTCTCCCTGCAGCTGGTTTTATGTAAATTGTTAAAAAACACGTGTTGTTAACTAAGCTTACCCCTTTTGAAGTCTCGTTATTCATCTCACTATAGTGTTTATTAGCGGACAGAAATTCATTCTTACCTGATGTTTGATTATAACATACACAGTTTGTACATAATTTATGCATGCAGCTTCTTTCAGTATGACAAAACTGAAACTGTATCTTGGAGTTTTCAACATCTGCTGATCTGAAACATTTGCACACTTAGTTCGTATATCTAATGCAACAGTTGAGCTCGAAAATGACTAGCAAACCCCGTAACAGTACAGCTGCACTATTTCACTTTCTTTGTTAACATTCATTACATATTCACCTTCAGCAAAGAAAATAATGCAAAATAAAGTAGTGGAATGGAAGAAAGAAGACCGGGCCAGAAGTAAAAAATTTTTAAGTAATTAAAAGAAGTATTTCAGTATGAAATTGTGAAAAAACGCATCAGATTCCGCAATATTGCGCTTTTATTGTTTCACTTCATGTGCAGTTATCTCAAGTTTAATTGGTTTGGTTTGGTTTGAAGGATTATCTTCACTGCTCACGGACTACTCCATCAGTGCTCTGATCTCCTCCCTTAGATCACACAAGGAGGATCTCAGCACAGTGCACAAACTCCGTAGCACTGGCGAAAATCCCAATGTGTGTATAAAGGAATCACACATTCTGTAAATATTTTTGTGGTGGATAGGTTTCTAATTTTTAAATTTTGCCAGCAGTGGCCTGATAGGCCTACTCTTTACGATTTCCAACTTCCATGGGATTTTTAACGTGCACAGCTTGCACACAGGACCTCCTATTTTTTTCGCCCTTATCCAAGATGGCTAAGCATCCAATCTCACTGCCCAGGAGACCAGGGGGGAGTATGTCATCATTAGGACCACTGGTTCTGAAATAAATTTCCATAAATTATATTCACTTAACTGGAAATCGAACCCAGTACCTCTAGAACTCGAGGCGGATGCCATACTTCTTAGCAACTCCGACCTTCCAAGTTTAATTGCCTGATAGGAATCGACGGGAGATTTTTGTTGCTGGCATGATTTGATTTTAACATCCGTAATTTCTACATAATATCCATAACTGTGCTTCTGATTCACATACATATTTCTAACTTACGTATGATTATAGAGTGATATGTATAACAAATTAAAGACTAATTTTTAATTTCATGAAAATTTTGCTCATTAGCTAGGATATGTGTGAGCTCCACACGCATGTTACTTCACTGAGTGCTGGTCAGGTACTCATGGAAACTTGCTTTCAAGATACTGATCTGGATGTCTATGTTATATTGTTGTAACTTGAAATTTTGAATTTGGCATATTTCAATGGATCATTTCTGTATACAACCAGTGTGCTTTAGGAGCAATCAGCATTCATATCCTTTGACACAGGGTGAGGGCTTGGGTGTCGCAGTGGCTAAGAGGTATGGCACCTGCCTCAATTTCTAAAGGTACCAGGTTCGATTCCCAGTAGAGGGAATATAATTTATGGACATTTTTTTCAGAACCAGATGTCCTAATAGTGTCATACTCCTCCCTAGTCTCCTGGGTAGTGAGATCGGATGCCTAGCCTACTCGGATACGAGCGAAAAAATAGGAGGTCCCTTGTGTAAGTTGCGCATGTTAACAATCCCTCGGCAGTTAGAAATTGTAAAGAGTAGGCCACATAGTCGCTGCCCTGGCAAAATATAAAAATTAGGAAACCTACCCACCATAAAAATATTTATAGAATGTGTAATATTTATATATACACACAGTGTGATTCTCGCCGGTACACCGGAGTTCGTGCACTGTTCTGAGATCCTCCTTATGTGATCTAAGGGAGGAGATCAGAGCACTGATGGAGTTGTCCGTGTGCAATGAAGATAGTCCTTCAACCCAAACCAAATCCTTTGATATTTGCTGATGGAGACTGAGCCCTTGTGGGTTTGCCCAATAACAATGATCTGGGTATAAGGAGAGAGTACTGAATTAGATTTAAACAAGATGCAGTGCACACTTATCCTAGGACATCACTGCTGATATACCTGAATCTTATTTAAAATTGCATGTGTTCAAGTATGTGTTGTTTTTTTCTGTGTGTGCATGAATGAGAAGTTGTACACATTTGATGCTTTTGAGTTGAATCTTTTGTTTCACTCTAATCATCAGATGAGCTGAAGCAAGCATTGCCATCATTTGTAGTAGACATCTTAGAAGAGAAGCTCGACAAAGAATACCTAAGTTATATCACCAAATGGATGTTTACAGATGAGCAGCTGAAGTCTAGGTGAGTAGAAATGGGCTGGCCTACAGTAATAGTATTGTGTTAATGCTGACCTAAATGTTACCTTACTTGAACAGTATTACAGATTTACTATCTTACTCTATGAAACTGTTGACCCCCTCCTCTTTGAGTGCCCAGCACTTGATGATGTTTAGAAAATGCTCCTTCCTCCGAGGCCAGATACATGGAATGTCTTATGTGACGCAAAACAACAACTTGCGAGCACATGCAGATACCACTACATGGCATTGGGCCGAAGGGTAAGAGCCCAAATGCCGTTGGATCAGTAACAACTATAACTCTACTATCTTAAATGGATGCAAGCATAGAACAGAAGGGTTGAAACAGTACAGGATCACCAGTGTGGAACTGACTGACAAGACCCAGGCAACTGCCAGTGGATCGAGAGATAAAAAAGGGCACCCATTGAGGAAACTTGTTGATAGCATTACAAGGTAATCCTTGTTCTAGAATCCCCTGGGGCATGAGAGGGTAAAGGGAGTGAAAAACACATGGAGAAGAAAGCTGGTGACAGATATGAAAGGGATGAGGAAGATATGGAACGAACTTGAGCGGATGGCACAGGACATGAGGACATGGCGTCAATTTGTTGAAGGCCTGTGCTCCATGTGGAGCTGATAAGTAATGATTGACAGAGGAGTACATTCACGACAAGGGAAGGTAAGAATAAGATAGTCACTGTCATGTGTACCATTGCTAAAAAAATTGGTTTCTGTTTACTTACTAAACAGGTCAGAGTTTGCTACCTGTGACACCAGAATGCCACCTTGTCCGGCGCTGAGCATGAGGAAATATGAAGAGATTTACACACAGGAATCTCGTGATCCAACTGAAGATTTGCCAACTTTTTGGACACCCATGGAGCGCGGAGCTGTGAGTGTTTTTCATTTCTTCTCAAGCAGAACAAGCAACCTAAAATAAAATCTGGCCCCATGTAGTTCCAGGGCATCTCTGAGGAAACATAGACAAAGCTAGGACCACTGATCCTGGTGTGTTGTAAGAAGCAGCCAGTATGAAGGTAATCTTATGGGCTGGCAACTCATTATGTAAAGTAAAATCTGCTACTGTAGCCACCACTGCTTTTATGCAGGCTACCAGCAAGGGAACCAGCTACAGTGGTGGCTTCCAGCTGAATAAGGAGCAAAAAGGGAAGTGATGATGACATAACATCTAGATGTCATCTATTCTAGATGAGGATTATCTCAAAAATGTCATCATCAGGCTGCCATCTCCGCAAGGAAGGATTGGCTCTGCGTCTTCTGTCTCTTGTCTTGATGGTGCTGTCTGTCCATCTCTTGATGTTATCTTCCCACTTACAGCGCTGTCTTCCTCTTGCATGTTTGTCTTCAACTCTACCTTCTGTTATGGTCTTCAGTAAGTTGTTATGTCTTTTTACATGGCCAAAATATTTTAGCTAATTTTGGTCTCCTTACTTAATTCTTTTCCTTCCTAGGTTTTCTAGAACCTCTGTATTTATTTTCTTCTCTTTCTATGAGAGGGTATGAATGCTTTATGTATGAATGCTTTATGTCAGAATGTATGAATGCTTTATGTCAATGTATGTCAAAATTTTCTTCTCTTTCTATGAGAGGGTATGAATGCTTTATGTCCGAATGTATGAATGCTTTGTCAGAGGGTATGAATGCTTTATGTCAGAATCTATGAATGTTTTATGTCAGAATCTATGAATGCTTTGTCAGCGGGTATGAATGCTTTATGTCAGCGGGTATGAATGCTTTATGTCTGATGGTATGAATGCTTTATGTCAGCGGGTATGAATGCTTTTTGTGAGAGTGTATGAATACTTTATGTGAGATGGTATGAATACTTTATGTCAGATGGTATGAATACTTTATGTCAGAATATGTGAATACTTTATGTCAGATGGTATGAATACTTTGCATCAGATGACATGAATACTCTGTCAGAATGTATGAATACTTTGTCAAATAGTATGAATACTTTGTCAGAATGTATAAATGCTTTATGTCACTTGGTATGAATACTTTGTCAGAATGTATGAATGCTTTATGTGAGAATGTATGAATGCTTTATGTCAGTGGGTATGAATGTTTTATGTCAAAATATAGAATAGCACAAAGAAATATTAGAAGAGTTACAAAATAGAACCAAAAAATTGCACTTTGATTGTTACACCAGTCCTGGTGTTTGGCGTTTGGACAATTTACTTTTTACGTTAGTTATATCCCTTGCACTAGAAGGCAGAATGGGGTTAGAAATTATTATTTTGTGCTGCATCTGATGTGTTGAAAATCACAGGGTGGCTGATGTACAAGCATTATGAGTAGCATGAAACTGGTTTATGTATTCTAAACTCCATAGCCACATGCATGTCTGAAGTGCTTTCCAAGTGGTGCTGCCTCCGATTTTTGCTTTGGGTAATCTTTTTCAACTCTGTAGGCTGGTAGGTAAAAATGGGCGTTAGACAGGGATATGTGCTGTCACTAGATCTGTTCAGTTTGTACAGTGAAAATATAATGAGATTCATCGCAGACATGCCAGGAATATTAGTTGGTGGACATAATATAAATAACTAAGGTACCCTGATGAAACACTCATAATAGCAAAAAGTGAAAAGGAGTTGCAGGAAATGATTGATACAATAGTGTCCAAAAGTAAAAATCAAGACCTTAGCTGTAATAGCAAAAAGACAGAAGTAATGGTCATCTCAAAGAGAATGACTTCTTCAGAATGCACTATCAGAGTAAATAGAACTGTTTTAAAATGAGTTAAGAGATTTCAAAACCTGGGCGCTTTAATAACTTCTGATGGAAGATGCATTTCAGAAGTTAAGAGTAGAATAGCCCAGGCACAAGCAACATTCTATAAAATGAAGAGTATTTTATGCATCAACTCTTTCTCAATGGAAGTAAGAAAGAGAGTTCTTCAGTGTCAGATAGAACCAATCCTGACATATGGAGGTGAGTCATGGACATTTAGTAAACAAGTAGGAAAAATACTAGAGGCCTCAGAGAAGTGGTTTAAGAGAAGAATGTTAAAAATACCATGGACAGCTAAAAAGAGTAATGAGGATGTCTTGAAGGAGGCCATAGGGCACAGGAAGCTTATTCCTCAGGTTAGAAGGAAGCAATTCACTTTCTTTTGGGCATGTTATGAGAAGAAGGAAGCTGGAGTATATCTTGACAACAGGAAAGATAGAAGGAACAAGAGATAGAGGACGACAAAGAGAAAAGATTCCGGACATTTTGACATCATTACATGAAAAGAAGCCAACAACAGGATTGATCAATAGCACAGTAGACAGGAAGTTGTGGAGAGACATGATCACCTATGCCATCAGGCATGGTACTTGATGATGATGAGGCTGGTTTCAGGCAGCTCTCTCTCTCTCAGCAGGCACTAGGCATGGCACTTGATGATGATGAGGCTGGTTTTAGGCAGCTCTCTCTCTCTCAGCAGCCACTAGGCATGGCACTTAATGATGATGAGGCTGGTTTCAGGCAGCTCTCTCTCTCTCTCTCTCTCTCTCTCTCTCTCTCTCTCTCTCTCTCTCTCTCTCTCTCTCTCTCTCTCTCTCAGCAGCCTTCTTTCTTCTTCTTTGATCCTTAGCCGCCGACCGTCAAAGCAGTCAGTGGCCATCACGCCTAGTGGCGTCTTGTAGGGCAACAACAAATTAATTCCACTTTGCTCGGTCGGTGGCCATCCTTCGTACAGTGCCCCAACTCTGGTTCATTCTTTGCATCTCAGCCTCCACAGTCCTCCGCCAGGTTGTTTTTGGTTGGCCTCTCTTTCGTTTTCCTTCAGGGGTCCAAAGCATAGCTGTTCTTGTGATGGCATCGAGGTCTCTTCTGAGGACATGGCCAACCCAGCTCCAGCGTCTGCCAGCTATGATGGTGTGCATGTCCTCTTGCTTGCTCCGAGTAAGCAGATCTTGATTGGTGATGGTATTCGGCCAAAAGATTCGGTGAATTTTTCTTAGGCATGTTGTGTAAAAAGAGGACAATTTCGACATTTCCTTCTCTGTAACTCTCCAGCA